>JAULCE010072102.1:0-13079 GCA_032359355.1 Macoma nasuta | reverse complement strand
AGTACATGTTGAGTCAAAACAATGGGTTTTCGCGAGTAGTTTGCATTCGCATCGAAACTCGGAAACGAAAGCAGTGTCAGTAATAGTTAGATTTTGTAAAACAGACTTCTATAACAGAATCGCCCAAAACAACTATGTAAACAAACATTTTTTGTCAAGGTCAAACCTTCCATCAGTTGTTTCGGGCGATTTTAGGTTATTGCAATTTCTTTTACAAAATTTAACTCTCGTACGTTCCAGATTATGTTTTTGTTCTCATTTACCCGTAAAGACACTGCTTTCGTTTCTGAGTTTTGATGCGAACGTGGAAATCCATTGTTTTGACTCGTACTGTGTTAATTAGATTTAATTAGATCCAAAATAGTGTGCATTGTACTTACTTTTAGCCTAGTCAATTTATATATGCTCATTGTTTCTACAGTACAACAGGGGTAGTCGTAATTGGCTACTCCACTTTTTAAAGCCAGAACAAGGTAATTATGAGTTTGACAAAACCTTAAGACCAATATTAGAGGGCTCTTAAAAGTGTTCTTACAGTTTGAGGTATAAAATGGGTTAAACATCAATATTTCTGGAAAGTCCTTGCCTGCTGTATATTGAACCTATGACATTAAACTGGACTATTGGATAATAAAATTTTATTATATATAATTATAATCTGTTTTCACAGCGTTACTTTTTCACTGTTGTTATCATCATTAGTGGCCTTTCGATGTCGTTCTAATCAACGTTGTTTCGACATCGTTATGTTGACACAAAAAATAGTTTAATTATGCATTTAGGTGTGTGCACACTCGGCTATCCATGGTCGCTTCTAACATATTTTCGCTAGTGTTAGAGTAAGAAGACCACCAACGGTTTACAATGTTGTTTTTTTTTTTCAGGTGCATTTTTCATTCCCTACGTGATATTTCTGACTCTGTGTGGTATACCGTTGTTCTTCCTGGAGACAGCGTATGGACAATTCGCCAGTCTTAGCCCGATTACGATCTGGAGAATGAGTCCTCTCTTTCAAGGTACATTGGGGGGATGATATTCAATTCAAAACTCCCCCAGCTGTTGTTTACAGTTTCATTAACAAGGAAAGAATACGATAAAAAGTATGGATGTCTAGGCAAAAGGAAAATGCCATTTTTGAATTTTGAATTTTGAATAATTTTTGAATTATTGTTGGAAATTGAGAATTTATTTATAATGAGCCAATTTCCAATTTCCCACAATGTTTTTAAAGGTCATCTGCTGAAGGGACGTCAAAAGGCAAGCTAAATTGAGAAAGCATACCGCAACAGTGTGGTGAATACCAAACACACCGGTATATCATTCAAGATGGTAAACAGCTTCGCGCTAAACGTCTCTTTTTACAGTTTTACATACGTAATATTGCACTGAATACACAAACCATGTTATAACCGTTATCAGTACTTATCACGATATTCAGCTAAGTGGTGTCTTGAGTCCATTATATAGATTGTGGGCTGTCATTTTAGCCGTTCCAATGCTGCATATTTATACAAGACTTTGCCTACTGTGAATATTAATAACCGGTATAAAAATCCTGACATTAGCTAATTAAATGATATGAAATATTTTCTTTGAGAAAAAAAACCCCATAGAGTTTGCTGCGACCTATCGATTGCTTGGTGCAAACAGTGGATACCATGATATGAGGGTTCCTTCTGGAGGCCCTCTGATCTGGGTCTACACTGTTTGCAAATGACGACTATACTCGTTTGCCGCACTAAACTGACAAAAAAGAAATAGCTTAGGAGATGAAGATCATTCAGCAAAATAAAATTGTAACATTATTATGCTCAATTATCAACTACACTTACTTTTAATCAATAATATCACCCTTTAGATTTGACCGAAACAATTAAGAAAACGACATTGCTATTTTTCTTATATCGTAAGCCAGCATGCTTTACCAAACTTGAAAATAGGATAGTGTTCTGACTAATGACCTTGCACTACATGTTCACATGGTTAAAGTCCAATGTTTATGGAATAGGTGACTTACCTGTTCTACTCTGTCCGTGCCTTGAATGAAATAAGAAGTAAACGTAGACTCTGACATTGTAAACATTCGCAATATATTGTAAATGAACTGCGTACCTTTGATTTACAGTCAAACTTGTAAGCCTTTATTTAACGAGAGAACTCGTTTGGTTGTAAAAAAATCTTCCACGAGGCCCTTAAAACAAACATATTTACAATATCAAACAACAATAACAATGTATGTTCTAACACAATTGCTTAAAATGATATTCACATGGTAATTAATACACGATATACAGCAATAAAACTATTACCAATAAGCTAGTATTTGTTAACAATTTTGATCGAGATATGACACTGAGTAGCTCAGTATCTGACCTAAATGTTGGAACCATATCTATTCCGAACCAAAAATCTCAACATATAAGAAAACTAATAAAGTCAACCATCATTAACTCACATTGTAAAGTGTATAGTGGACACGATACTGTGAATTAAATCTTGGTTATATGTTCTTAAAAGGGGTATTTAGAAATTTGTCTGATCCTTGAAATAAATGTTTAATGATAATATAGACCCCGCGTTTTTACAGAGATATATTGAATCGGCTTTGTTCAAATCCAAAGTTTAAACAAAGAGAGTTTTGAAGAACAATAACAACCTCCGGTAAGTAAAAAACAGTTTGCAAACTACTATTTCTTGATCATCTATAAACCTACAGCCGTACATATTCTTTTAAATGTATGCAACAGATAAACAACTAATTCATAAACTATCAACAAACTGTACAATTACCCCTATCTAGCTGAACGATAGCATGGTAGCAGTAAATTGCAGATGGTCACTTTATACAGAACGAAAGTAACGTAGAAAGCTCTGAACAGCAGAGCTTTCTACATTACTTTTGTTTTGCATTAAGCTACGACCTTTCATAAAGGTGAAGTCATTATGATATCTTATTTGATGGCCGTTCAAGACAGGTTTGACTGTAATCGTGCATAATGGTTATCACTGGAGCATTTTGATTTGACTGGGGAATCATCCCTCTCCATGTTTGAGAACGTAAAATTGTCAACCTCGTGCAAGCTTAACGCCACTTAATTTAAAATAAAAACACCAATGTCACTAGCAAAAGTAGAAAAGAGATCATACAGGCTATGTCAACACATCTTACCCGACCCCTCTTACAAGCTAACATAAAATGGGGGAATGGTTCAAGGTTATAGACACAACAAGTTCTACACCTGCATCAACAAAACACGCAAGATCTACTAATGACGTCACGCTGCAAAACCGACGCCCTCGGTACTTCAATGTATTACGTAAAACAAGGTAGGAGGAACACAATAATTATTCGATATAACAAGGTGAAAAAAGTAGAAATCTAGATAATATGGGGTTAATGTGCCGCGCACATGAAAAAAACCCAGCCAGTTTGCGAAAATAAAAAAAATGATAAATCGCCAATGATAGTATGTAATATTATGTTTGATAATTGTACAGAAATGAAATTAAAAATCTATCATTGCTTATAATTCCTTCAAAGTGTACACCATTAAGAAATGTTGACCAAGGACCTCAGATATATTATCATTTCACTCAACAGTAGCGGCTTTTGGTGCGAACGACTTACATGGTGTAAATGTTTTGGCAAATATTGTGGGAAATGAAGATTTACTCGCAACGAGTAAATGCTCCATTTCTAACATTATTTTCAATTCAATTTTCAAATGAAACTTTGCTTTTGTCTAGATATTTATCCTTTAGATATTTATCCTTCTCAGCAGATGCTCTCCTTGTGGATAAGTCTAACATAGCATATCGTTAGTGCCGATCCAAAATTCCGTAAGTGCCCTTTTTCAAAAGGGCACTTACGGCTTTTTGGAACGGAACCGACAATATGGAGTAAAGGTGTCACTGTCGCCTAAAGTCACCATTGCAGGAAGTGCAGTTCTGTAGCGGATTATGTTTTAAAACAATGTGGGAAAAGATGCATTTGCTAGTCAAAAATATTCCCTACATATACTGACAATTCGACTATTTCCCCAATTAGTATACTGATTGCCCTGGTAACGTTGATTGTTGGATTGGATAAAAAGTGTTTTTTATAAACTTCTTTCTATTGTGTAAAACCCGCTGGTGTTTTATAAATTTCTGACACGGACTCATGGTCGGCCTTTACCTTACCTTGTCATTTTGTCATTGCCCTTTCTCCTAGATACCCGTCGTGTTTTGTCAAATACACTAATTGAGGATTAATCTCAACCATTGTATTCACAGTAACTGAAGATTATTGAAGGTATTGTGGTAAATGAAGCATTTGTTCGTGACGAGCAAATGCTCCATTTTCTACAATACCTTCATTACAATTCATTTTCTTCTTTTGCCTAACTATTCAGTCTTTTCATCATGTTATTTCTTTGTGAATAAGTCTAAATATAGCGTATTTGGGTGGGGGAGGTAAGCTAGATTATGACTTATGCGAGAGACACTTTACTTTTTGTTCCAGGCGTGGGGATAGGCATGGTTATAGTATCCGCCATCGTGTGTGTCTATTACAATGTAATCGTGGCTTGGACCATCTACTACCTGTTCATGTCCATGCGCGCCGTGCTGCCGTGGAGCAAATGTGGGAACTGGTGGAACACCGATAACTGTCTCGGGGCAGAAAAATCAATGATCCTCGCGCATAGTAACGGGTCGTCGGCGAACACGTCTGGATTTCTGAATGCAACGGCAGCAGGACTTTCGACTAGTTTAACGAACAGTTCAAGAACAGTTGACTTTGTTTCATCAAGCGAGGAGTTTTGGGAGTAAGTAATAGTCTCTGTGTAGAACGAACATAGATGCAGCTCATTAGAATACATTTTATATGCCTTACCATTCGACGTAATGGAATAACATGAAACCATGCCACAGCTATCTACGCCGTCAAGGCGTGTTGGTCATTTTGTAACAATATTGCTTTTGTATTGGACTTTAGAGTACATGTTTTGGCATTAGAGGTCATACATTACTTTGACTGTGAAATTTCGGTCTAACTTGTGGGTTTGGTTTATCTAGATATTGACTCTAAATTTATTTTAAGTACACGTATCTATAAATCCTTAATCATTGTCGACATGATATGTTCTTTATTTCAGATTTCAAGCGTGCAATATAGAGACGTCATATTACTATGTTGGCATTTTGTTCTTTGCCCTGCTCCAAGCCTGGATCCTTGTGATATTGAAATGTATTTTGTCTCTTTTAGACGTTATGTGATGCAACTTGGTGCTTCTTGTCATAACCTATATATCCTTATTTCAAATGTCATGTGTTCTAGCTGAGTAAGGAAGACAGAGCCAAGTTATCCCCACAATCAATTGGCCTGAACCTTGCCGCTGTAATTGTCATAACTCAAATGCTCTGATTTTAAACTTCACAAATTGCAGCTGAATACAGTATAAAAAGAAGCAAGGGTCTTAAGCTGACAATCTTATCCTGAACATTACATGTATTCTGCAACGGAAATGTTCCCTAATACCACCTTAATACGGGATATCGTAGTCATGTGGTCTCCGCTAGAAGACTTGGACTCTCCAATTGCAGTTGGTTCTGACCCTTAAGACATGTCTGTATAATTGATCGGTATAGCTCGAATGTTCAAATTATAGACGACTCGTTGTGAGTTTGAGTACAACAAAACGGAGCGTCCATCCAATGCTTATTTCAAATATGACGTGTTCCATATGAGAATAGTACATACAGAGGCACAATGAAATATCTACAGTTGGTTCTTACACTAACCCATGGCTGTTTCCTTCTTGCCATAGCTGTTACTATTTCAAATGTCACGTCAAATACGACTGAATGCGTCATATAAAAGCCACGTGGTTTCCATATCGATGGCTTGGTGCAAAACTATTGTAACTCCTTCACATTTGTGAAGGAGTAACAATAGTTTTGTACCAAGCCATCAATATGAAATTGGTTCTAACTCTTTGTTTGTATCATTTTGTCATAACTCAAATGTTTGTTATTGTTAACGGCATGAGCTGTATCTGAGTACAATATCGTGATGCAAGGAGCTCTCTGTTTGCAGTTGGTTATTACCCCCTGTTTTCTTTTTTATAACTCAAATGAAATAAATTCAAACTTCACCTGCTGCAGCTATGAATGGTTAACAAGGACAATAAGCTCTCAACTGATTTTGGTTCTCATTCGCATCTGGTCATATCTCAAATAATCTTATTTCAAACGGCACGTGCTGCAGCATATTGCATTTGGTAATCTTTCTGATCCTTGCCTGAATCCATCTGGTCATATCTCAAATGTGTGTGTGTTGCAGCTGAGAACGGTATAAATGAGACACAAACTCATCGCTGACAGTTGGTCCTTTCTTTCGCTGTCCATAACCTGTTTTTTATTGGAATAACATTTATGGTTCCAGGGGAGTCACATGTTCTCCGATAATAGTGGGTCCTTTCCGTACCCCTCGAAGTTTGTTCAATCCAGAAACTGGTCTGAATCCGTGTATTGGTGACCTTAACGTTCTTTATGCTAAACATCACATGTTGTAGCTATGCAACAGTATAGAGAACTAAGTCACATTTCGCTGGTAGTTTGTTCTGATACTGGCTGTGGTCTGGGTCCTTGTATTGTTAAATTTAATGTCTTTTAAATCAGATCACACATCATGTTGTAGCT
Organism: Macoma nasuta; assembly: GCA_032359355.1. NCBI lineage: Eukaryota > Metazoa > Mollusca > Bivalvia > Cardiida > Tellinidae > Macoma > Macoma nasuta. The sequence goes on along the minus strand of JAULCE010072102.1, from coordinate 6,395 downwards.
GCAAAGGAGCAGGAGTCTCTCGATTGGCAATTGACCCTTATGTGGCTCTGACCTGGATCCTTGTTGTTGGTAACGCATAACTATTTATTTCAAGCATCAAGTTTTGCCACTATAGTAGCAGTGTATACAGCTCAGGAGCTCTCCACTGGCGATTGGTCCTTATCCTGGTTCTAATCTGAATCCTTGTAATCTAGCCAAAACGTATTAAATTCAAGCGTCCCATTTTGCAGCCATGTAGCAGTATAGGGGAACAGGGTGCGAGCCATCCGCTATGAGCTGGTCATAACACATGCTCCTGTCTGGATCCTTATTTTAGTATCACAAACGCTCTATATTTCAGGCATTACGTTTTGCAACTGAGTAGCGGTATAGAAGAACAAGGGAACCTCCGCTGGCAGTTGGTTATAACGTTGGCGCTGGCCTGGATGATTGTGTTTTTCTGCCTTTTTCAAGGCGTGGCTGTGCTTGGCAAGGTCAGAGATTAGTTGCATGTTTGTTAAACATCTTACTGACCATTTTAAATGAATACACACTGATATGTCGTGGTTACCCGCTTCATACCCCCACAAATCCATGTCTTATATTAGTTTTAAGGTACTAGTATTACGCTTTACGCCACACAAGCGCCTTCTATCCCCGTGTAGCAGACATCCATTGAAATATCATTAATATTTTCGAAGCCATTCAAAATTGATTTTGTCGTTCTCCAAGATAAACTTCATATTCATGAATGAGTCTAAAATATGGAATAAAGGGTTTACGGCTATGGTTTACCCATTGTACTTGATAGACGTATCCAGATGGTAAATGCATTGAGAAAGTATCATTTAACGTCACGATGTTTGATCATGTTGAGTTATGATGAGTTTGCTGGGGATGATGATGACTTATCGAGCAAAAACATACATCTATTAATTCTGAAATGAATTTGTTAGTTTACTATATTCAATAGAAAGGCCTTTTGACGTCTCTGTAGTAGACAAGTATTGAAAACATTGTGAGAGATGGAGCATTTACTCGTTACGAGCAATTGTTCCATTTCCTACACTGCTTTCAATACAATTCAAAAATGGCATTTTTCCTTTGCATAGATTTTCATATTTTTCATCAAATAACTTCCTTGCGGATCAGTCTAAATTATATTATGGAATAAAGGGTTATAGCAAATAGGTATAAACACGAAACTCGTTTTGTTATAGTCGGAGAGTGGGGAGGGGGCTTTTTTATTAAGAATTACTCGAAGTTGGAATTCGGTAATTCGAGCTAAAAATAGATCTCACCCAATTTCGACACATATCCGCACAGCATAAATGTAAAAACAGATCCTGCAGTCTAAGCCACACAGATTATACACGGCCACCATAGAAGATTATATGCAAACCGGGGGCTATATGTTTATGTTAGGCGTAAAAAACTATGTTGTGGTTCAGATGTTACGTTCGATTAAAACAAGAGAATTCGACTTTAGCAAGTTGGAGGTAACGGGGTTCGACTTTATATCCATTCGAATACGTGCCACTAGGACGACAGTTCAACTGAACTACAGCAGGCGTAACAATGTTATTCCCCGTCTTAACCCGTTACTCCAAATGCTATTTTAAGAATGATCCGCAAGGAAAGGACCAGTTGACAAATATGAAAAAAATGCATTTTTTGAATTGTATGGAAATCATTGTAGGAAATGGAGCATTGCTCGTTACGAATGAAACGTTAAACGCTGACATGGCGCAAACAAAATTAATGACAAAACGTCGGTCTTAACTTGTGAGCATTTTATTTCGATGAGTGTCAAACGGTTTGGAGCCAGCTCACACACTGAGTCACTCTGTGGACAATGTGTATCCAAACTGTTTGCGTAGGTTATTGAATTCGGTCACTTTCACGCTGGTTCAGAAATAATAGTGTCCCTACTACTGTAGATTGGCCGTTATAGCTAAATGTCAATAAGTTTATTTTATAAACTTGCACTGAAACACATGTAGAATTTTAAACAGTCGGTGCAATTTGGAAAACCTTTTTATTGTTTCAACACTCGTTTTTGTCTCAGCACTTGTACAAAAACAATTGACTGTTGTGTGTGAACAATAGATTATTTGTTTTGGCATTTGTTTATAATCAAAAATGTATTGTTATATTGAATGTGCACAGTCAATGTTATGTGCATCTGAACTTGTCTGGTAAAGTTGTACATGACATTAACTTTCTTCCGTCAGGTCAGAATACAGTGTGACCATATATCTGGGGGTTTGGGCAGATATTCACCTTTATGCATGCTACGGAAGAAACTATGATGACATTCGCAAACAGCTTGGATCCCAATGCCATGCCGTGTGACATGGCGTCGTATTGGAATCCATGCTGCTTGACATGTTAGCACAATGGTTATAGAAACTATTTTTAAAAACCGGAAAAATCCGGAGATGTTCGGAAAACTCCGGATAAATGGTCGGACTGAGAATACATATATAGACAGGATGAATAATAAAGTACATGGTATAATTACTTTGTCAGTAGTGATAAACATTTAAAGTTAACAGTTTTTAGTCTAGTTACAATGTGCTGGAGGAATTTCCTTTTAAAACGAACACTCGTTTGTTACATGAGATGCGGCTTTGTTTTTTTGAAACGGCAACCTTTTGTATGGATTTGTGGGGGTATGAAGCGGGTAACTACGCATTTACTTTTAACACATTCATCATCAAAGCATAGCTTGTTTTATATTTAAAAAAACCATCTGAATATTTAGTGGCATCATCTTGATTATCAATGATATTAAACGCAGTGATTTTAGCTGAATATGATCTACGCTGCTGTACGAGAAACACTCATTGACATCATGCAATTGGAGGACCTCCTTTTTCATGTAGCGCCGACGGAACGCAAACAAATCGCAATTAAACCCTTTCATCAACAGCTAGGTCATCGTTTTTCATCATAAATGTTCCTTGTGTATAAATCTTAAACAGAACACGAGGTAATGTGAGATAAACATGTGGAAAAGTATCATGTCGTTTCTCATCTGCATTGCGACTTGTTGAGTCCTTTTCCTCGTGTATTTCTGATGGTATACGAATAGCACTGGATTTTTTCCAGTTTACAAAGGAAAAAATGTTCAACCCCCGCACACCAAGAGCAGGCACATGTATTATTGATTTCAATCGCAAGGGCACTTGGTTTAATCTTTTCCTTGCTAATCGTGACAACAATTTTAAAGTACAGTCTGGGTCCTCATCACGCTGTTTATCTCGGCGTCTGGTTCAAATCCCAGCTGTTTGATATCCACCAACCTTATATAAACGTTTAAATGTTGTCAAGCAGACGACTCTTTTGGTGGCAGTGTAAGGGCTTTAACGCGATACCATCACCTGCAGACTCTTTCACTGCGGTTGTAGCTCGCGATTTCTAAAAGTTCGTTTTAGGCTAATATTGCCTGATGCTTTTATTTCTCACTCTAACGTTTAACCGTCGTTCTGAATAAAACAAAAGAGGTACGTGCATTTGGGAAAAATATCGTCGATGTTCGTCAAAAAGCACGTAACTGCGTTTTTGACCAATGTTTTTTTTCGTAATTTTAAAAGAAATTGTCGATTTTTTTAAAAGCACATTTGTGCCTTCTCTGAAAAAAATGGCATATACGTGATTTAAGAAGAAACCCGAGAAAATCTGAAATAACATTGGGCTTGTCCCTAAGGCCAAAGGAAGCATTCGGTTTGCTGTTGCCAGCAAGCTTGACCTAATTTCAGAAGACATGCAACACAAAGAAATTCCTCAAAAATGCAACAAATATGCATGCTTTCAGTGCTTTTATCTTTCAAACGTCTGCATGTTTATAGCACTGCAATTATTATACGCTGTTATGTTGTAGTGTAGACTGCAAACTCGAGTTGCGCAGTGTAAATGAAGAGGGTGTGATGAATTAAAGTATACCGGTAATACTTGCGAACTTTTTTAGCAAGCTCCCATAGTGTTAGGGGATATGCTAAAATTTATAAAGGGGGGGAATTTTTTTTTTTTTATCAATATAACCTTTAGACACACATTTCTAAATTATAATCTCAAATATATATTTAACATTCCATACTTTAACTACTTTATATTAAATTGCATACATCCAGGAACTCGAAAGTTTCGTTTTTAATTTACTGCCAGATTTATTAACAAAGGTTGTCAAGGATTTCAAAATAGGGGTAACCCTACTGTAAATCGAACATTTCCGACGTATATCGGGTTTCTAGCTTTTTTTTTAATTAAAATGATTTAGGAAGTCTGCGCATTCACAAATATGCAAGCTCTTGATACTGTAAAGATGCACTGAAAAACTTTATTTTTTCAAAATGTAAACTTATCGGATCAATAGGGTATTTGTAGTTTATATGTATGCATGCACATTGATAGTTAAGATGCACAGACAGAGAGGCAAAATGAGACAAGTATTGCAAGATGTACTAAAGCCATGTACTAGAATTATCCAATTCATGTCCCAGGCTACAGTGCTTTCAGCACAATTATTTTTCTTCAAATTTACCGCGCTCACTAGAATAAGCCGGGACATCTGTGGTGTGTTGCATGTCAAATCGCCTGATACACATCACCCCCACACTAACTCACGTTCTACCGTCGAACATGTGATTCAGGGAAACAATGACATAAAAAAGAGTAAATCAATTGTTTGCCACATAACAGGAAAGAGTTCAAATGAATTCATTCCAATAACCGTTAAACTTTTCAACACTACCACCCTGTTAACTGACTGTTTATTGCATTTGAAAACATGTCGGTCTAGAAGTGGACCTACAACATAGCGTAAGGTTTTTAAAAATTGAAGTCCTTGGTGCTGGAATACAGATAATAATTTTCGTTGGTATTCTTCTAAAACCACGTATGTGCCATTTTTTTTAAATGGCACGTACGTGGTTTAAGAAGAACGTCGACTTTTTCTTCTTAAATCATGCAAGTATGATTTCTCTAACTGGCAGCTACGTGCTTTTTGACGAACGTCGACACTTTTCTTCTTAACCCTTAACCTGCTATATAATTGTCGTCTGCTGAAAAAGTCGTCTACTTCATTTTTAAATATCGTCCGATTTTCCTAAAATTTAGTGGACCTATTGTCTGAGTGTCAAACAGTTTGGAGCCAGATCAGACGCCGAGTATATCGGCGTCTGATCTGGATCCAAGCTGTTTGAATGATCACCATAGTCGCGAATAGCAGGCGAAGGGTTAAACTACGATGTGTCATTTTTGAAAAATGTCACGTGCGTGGTTTAAGAAGAGAAACGACGAATGATGTTTCAGGTCATGCACTTTTGCGCCCCGTTTCCATACCTGGTGCTGCTGGTTTTGCTGGTGAGGGGCGTAACCCTTGATGGCGCCATGGATGGCATCAAGTTCTACATCATCCCCAGATGGGAGAAACTCGCGACATTTCAGGTAATAAAATGGGTGTTGCAGTACAGAAACTAATCAAATTGAAGCCGGGACCGGAATCGAATGGGAGACGCATCGAATAGGAATGACCGTTTTTCAGTGGATGAGAGTTTTGTATCGGTTCATACGCCATATTTAAGACAATTGAACCAGCAGCGAGTTGTAAACAGCGAAACCGGTAAAAACCGTCAAAGTTATAAGTTTCGTTTGTATTTTTATGAGCACATAACAAGGACCTTATTGGTCTAGTTTCGTTCATCAAACCAGTTATACAGTTGTAGGCTAGATACACCCTTTGGCGCATTCGTTTGAATGCTTTTTGAAACAGTGTCGGAAAAGGAGCATTTCGAAACGATCAAATTCTTTTGAAACGATTCGTTATTGACATTTTCTTCCCACCTTGAAATTCCTTCTTTCCAGCTGATGACTTTTTATTTTGGCTGATTATAAAAAGAAACATATGACTTGTCGGGTTTAAAATCATAGAAAAAAGCATTAAATGCAGAAATATATAGGTTCCATATTCGAATATGATTATTAATATGTGTGTGTTTACCCGACAGGTGTGGGGTGATGCCGCGTTACAGATCTTCTACAGTATTGGCATGGGGTGGGGCGGAGTTGTTACCATGGCATCCTACAACAACTTCAAGCACAATGTCTACAGGTACAAATAAGAAAATATTGCCAACTAACCCTTGGAACGTGCGACAGTCGTCGTCTGTGGAAATTTGAAAAAAAAATATATGTTTTTCTGACAAGTATTTTTTAATATGAAATCATAGTGTTATAACTTTGAATCAAGATGATACGCCAAGTAACTGGTCAGCAGTTTGATGCATGTCTCTGAAATGTTAGTTTGATTATAATACGGCCGACGTCACAGGAAAAGGGGCACTCGGACATATCAAAAAATGGCTGACTTGGCTCTTTTTCAGTGCTACTATTCCAGCATCTAGTCACGAAAT
>JAULCE010071991.1:0-13080 GCA_032359355.1 Macoma nasuta | reverse complement strand
TGGTAAATTCAGCTTGTTCGATATTTAGACTGGTTATGGTAATCCATCAAAGTGGCCAAAGACTTAGAGTAATTACGGTAGTCGGCATGTTGAGGGATAAAAGGATTATACCGGGAACACGAAATTATTCTTCGACTAATTAGTGAAATTAAAGTTTTATTACTGAGAAATTAGGCTTTTATTATTTCTGACAAGAGTATAAATTGTCCGTTTTTTAAGGCGTAAAGTTTTCCATGCTCTCTGATTCTGCTATAAAATGTTTTGAAAATTGACAGTCATTTAATAAAGATGAGATTTAATGGTCATGTGACGCACTGCCTCTGTAAAATTATGCGGAATGAGTCATTTATTATGAAACTGATTAGATAAAACAATGACCTTTTGATTCTTAGCTCATTGATTTTTGCCTCACAAAATTTAGAAGATGCACTTGAGCTTTTTCTTAAATTCCAATTTCAAAAATAAAATTGTCGGCTACCAGTGACATTCTTTAACCCTCTACCTCATACAATTTCTTTTAAAACTTTCCCTGCCATATTTATACTTGTCGGTTGTAGCTGGTTTTGTTTAATCTTGTTGAAAAAAGTGAAGTCCCTGATCAGACGCCGACTTCTAAGGCGGCGTCTGATCTGGGACTTCCACTTCTTTGCAATGTCGCCTTAGTCGCCGATGGTGGTGAAAGGATTTAAAGACTCCACTAACTTTGGAATAATTAATCAACAATTGTATTAAATTAAGCAATTCTTTTACATGGCATACTCAAGTTAAACTCAAACCAACAGGAAAACAGTGCAGACCCTGATCATACAGATCCTGTATGGCTGAGGACTTAGAGAAATGATGGTAAATAAAATAAAAAATAAAAATTACACCCAAAATATGTTAGATCTCTTGCAACAATAAACCCTTTTCTCAAAAAAATAGCATTTTGATGCCTCTATACAGATGGCCTTTGAAAGCAATGTGGAAAGTTGAGCATTTGCTCATAATGAGCAAATGCTCCATTTCCCACAATATTTTCGATGAAATTTGGCAACTTCCTATCCATTAAACTTTTATCCTTTTTCACCAGAATCTTTCCTCGTGTCAATGACCTAAATATAAAGATATATTTAGGTCAATGCTTGTGGATAAGTTTAAAAATGTATATGGAGCAAAGGGTTACACTAGAAATATTACATACTAGCATGGCAAAAATGATTATAAATATCAAGATTTACATGGCTAAATAATTAATGGTGTGTCACGCGGGGAGCCATCTGCTTCAATTGTTTTGGCTCGCATTGGCCCCATCAGAATTCCACTTGGTCAATATTTCCGTAAATGGTGTCAGGCGGTGGTTATCGGAGAAATCGTGGCAATGTAGCTTTGTCTAATCTACATAGGAAAACAGTTTATTCTTATCTTGCCAACGTGACCGTAACAGCAAATGTAATCGGTTCAGAATTAAGATCAGATGTCAAGTTACAAAACAGTCTGATCCAAAACCAAATAGTTTTAAACTAGACCATTTATTTCTCTCTTATTTTAGCTAACTGGGGGTAAGCTAAAAATAAAAGGGTTGAGCAGTAGAGCAGGTGATAATTTTGCGAGCATGGCAAGAGCTAAACAATTCTCCGTGGACATCCATGTATAAAAAACACACGCCCAATCAATACCGTATATAGCTTTAAACAAATATGTCAGGGCTTGCTTGATAAATGGTGGATTACTGATTTAATTCTCCGCTTATGTATGGGTAATGGAGGAAAAAAACATAGACAAACAATCAAAGAGCAATGCTCCTTGAATAACAAGAGGCAGAATATTGAGAGCTAAAAGGTGTACTCGAGATATTTTCTTACAATAGTGTCCTACCTATTGAAACAAACCCTATCATGTGACCACTCTTTAGAATTGCCTCACTGAGGCAATTCTAAAGAGTGGTCACGAGATATGGATTTAGTAAAAAGAATTAATCAAAATTTCAGATGGCCTGAAAATTCTGTGTCTAATTATCAACAGTATAATGTCTTATTACAGGCTTTTGTTTTTTATTGCATTTTTACTGCAATTAACTCTTTGTACTCATGTGGCTTATTGATGATATTAAACAGGTCATCTAAATAGGTCACCTAAATGGGTCACCAGCATGGTAAATGGTCCTTACCACATTGCAAGTTCTGAAGCCATGTTCCAAGATGGTGTTGGATCATGGTCAGATGTCTGAATATAAAGGAAATATACATACAAAAATACATCAAGTTAAATGACAAAATGAGGTAAAATTGACCTGACGATTGCATGACAGGTGTAGAACATGTCGACAGAGACGTAACAGACAAAGAATAACCTACTTTCACATGACCCTGCGCTGCACTCCGAACAAAAAACACAGACAACACAGCAAAACTATGACAAAACTGCATCATCCCAAGAACACTAAAATGTAGAGACAATTAATCAAACATTTCCATCGCCCTTTAGTGCCTCTGCATCTGATGGCTATTGAAAACATTGTAGGAAATGAAGCATCATTTTTTGCTCATAATGAGCAAATGCTTCATTGCCTACATTATGATTTCAGTACACAGCAAAATTTTGCTCCATTTCCGACAATGATTTCAATACAATATTTTTTTTGCCGAAATATTCATACTTTTCATCAGATGATTTCATTGTGAAATAGTCTAAAAATACTGTTTATAGTGATGATGTGCGAACAAATGTATCTATATAAGAAACTGATTAATACGGGACACAGGAGAATGATTCCTCGACTACTTAATGAGTATGATGAGCTTGACGAAGAAATGGACGACAGTTCGAGAGTACAAAACATTTGTTAATGCTACGGAGTTTATCGGGTACATTGTCTGTATTAATGTCTGATTGAATGGAGGTCCAAATTAACGTCTCAGACTAACGTACTTATTGAACACCGACTGATTAGATAGAAAATATTTCATACAAAATAGATGAATTTCAGTCACAAGAGTCTGGTATAAGCGTAACATTCGACATAATATGAGGGTCTAAAATAAAGCATCCGCATAAATTATTAAAAGATGTTCTAGGCATTGCACCCAAAGAGTGATGTCTAATCTCAGTAAATAAAACACTTCGTCTTGTTAGGAAACTTTCAGCTTAAACAGACCACCTGATTTCGCTACGTATCGGAAACTGTTAGATAAACCTAGCAATTTCGAATTTCGGAATGTGAGTGCACGTGATTGGTCGTGAGGTCAGCATGCAATCATGATGCGCAAAACCCAAATGTATTGAAACAAACATAGTGTGCGATCATTAGAACGTTATTTTCAATCTTGTGCATGCAAATTTTGTAACTTTGCCGTTCCTAAATGCACGATGCATTTTCAACACAACTGAAATAATTAATGACTGTACTATTGTGCTTCCGTTCGGTATTAATAGGATAGTGCTAACGTTGGATGTCCCGGTGAATTCATTATGAAAACCTGCCATGGCGAGAAAATGCAATGCCGTCTCATAACAATCGCATTTTTTACATGTGACGTATCGCCAACTGATTTTACTCACATATTCCTCATTATATTCACTATGCTGAAATTACAGGAGGGCTAATTTTAGCGCCGCTAAATGATGACCAGCTTACACCCCTTCACTGCCGGAAGCAACTCTGCGCATGCGAAATATTTCATTTGCTTCATTTTCAAACATCACATATTAACTTATATTTAAAAAAAAGAGTATTGGCCGAGTGTCAAACAGCTTGGATCCGGATGAGACGCCGGGAAACTCTTTATGTACTCTACAAACTGTATATCTTCAACATAGCTACTGATTGAGACCTACACGGCTTTAAACATCTTACAGTTGGAAATCGAGCAAAGGCGCTCGTATCAGTATGTTGTCTGTTTAATAGCAATACATTTTGTAGCTTAAATGAAAGCTCTTAGGCTTATCAACCGCATAGTTGTTTACTCGCGTGCCGTATTTTATAAAGTTTAATATTTGCAATAGCAAACACAATTTCAAGATTAAATGTTAAACTACGGAATAAAACAGCGTTGTTTGGCGCCACGTGTTTACATGTGATGATGTTTCGCTTTCCTTCACATGCATTTTTCAGTCTTAAAATCAGTTGAAAAGGATGAATACTTAGGCAAAAGGACAATGCCATTTTGAAACGTTTGAAACAATTCAAGGGAAATGAAGCATTTGCTCGTAACAAGCAAATGCTCCTTTTTCAACGATGTTTAAATAGCCTCCTTCTTCAGGGGAGCCAAACAATGGAGTAAAGGGTTGGTAAAGATAGTTTCAAACATGTTGGAAATATGTTATGATGTCAAAATGATCAAAAACAATGTCCTCCGCTAAAGAATCAAACGTTTTCGCCGATAAAAACATATTACTACTAACATAATTCGGATATGTATCACATTTTCCTCGTTCCACGCATAATCTTTGATAATCATAGAAATTTGCATGGTCTTTTTGATAATCAAGACAGGCAGACGGAAATATGTCTATAGACATAGGGTAAAGCAATAGCACCCTCTATTTGTTTGGAAGGGATTCCTCCATTATTTCATTTTCAAATTTCTGTCTAAGGGGGGAATGAACAAAGCAAGAGAGAATGACTTCCGTCGGTTGGCATCAGAAAGTTCCCACACAGTTAGTATCCTTATACACCAAGTCAGATTATTTGAAACGAAATATTATTTATGCCGTGTGTAAGGTTCAAAATGAATGTGCAGTTGTAAAGTAAACCACGAGACAAATTAAAATATTTGGTTGATGTTGCTGCTGGCAAGATAATTAGGCCTTATTTGACGCCGAGTTTTGTGGTACATTGTTTTATCATTATGCATGATTTAGATCTTTTGGTAACCCTTTTTATACAATGAGTCAGAAAACGGTCGTTAAAATTTTTTTATTTATTGAGATATGTATATGCCAAACTCGTATACGTGGCTGATCAACTTTAAGGGAAGTCTTTCCCAGATTCAGAAGACTATCGGATAACGCATGTGTACGGAATCCTATTAGTGCCATCACGTTTTACAATCCGCGTCCTTTGTCTATATCGAAACAAAAAAACACGATAATCGACGATTTATGCTCGCACGTTTCATTTAGGAAGGTTATTAGTATTTTGAACAGAAGTTCGTTAATATGAATAAAAAGTGCGATAATCCAGTTAAATACTCTAGCATTTTTATTGGGTTCGCAAACTTTACACCGGAACTGTTGCAGAAGACACAAACACACGAGATCTCGCGTGTTTGTACTCCCCCAATACACAGGCAGTAAACTTAGTTCGATACCGCTTCCGCATATGGCTATGCCGAAGAAAATAAAACGCGCGGATAATATTTGCAATCTCATGTTTTTGTTTAGTTTAAACATAATTATTTTTATTCAGAAAGAATAGAATAAACATATTATATACAGACACATGTAAATTAGGATTGGAACGGAAGCTGAGCATATATAGTTCTTCTTCTTGGTTTAACATGTACAGCAATTGACAGTAGTGAAGTAAACAATGGTAAATGTACTAGATTCTGTAGACATTTTACGGCGTCTAACAATATTATGAACATTTTAAAATGAATTTTTATTAGAAAAAAAAATCAACACGTTTGAGAATGAGAAGGAGGCAAGACGAACATTTTCAGATAGAGAAATGCAATATGCTGGTCGATGCAGACCGAAAAAATCCAATCCAGGTTATGAGCTATGAGAATCTTTTGGTAGTTTTGATATACTTGTGAACTGCTTCGAATATCACAATGTTTTTGTTTTCTACTGGATAGGTGCTCATGTAAAGTTTGCAAAACAAATAAAAAGTGAACGAATGTTTTAGTGGATTCTCACACTTCACTCGACATCCCCATAAGGCAAGTGTGCGAATATTACCGCGATTATCGCCATGTTTTCTCTTGCCGTTGACATAATACTGACAAAGTGTGCTCTGTGGAAAATGCGATTTTGTTAATATATGTCTCAATAACTGATCATGCAGTTTGATGTTAAATAAGTCTTATTTTCAAAAGAGATTCGGCCATTCATTTACGTAAATCGTTTCCCAGATGTATATAATACACTTAGCATTTTATCGAAGCTTGGACTTACATAGAATGTAAGTCCATGATCGGAGGAAAGAGCGTAAATCTTATGGTTTTCGACAATGTATCTTGTAATAGACAAGTAGCCGTAGCTATTGAAAATATTGGAATTGACGGCCTCCTCAATACGCTTCAAAGTTAAAGACTTGATATTTATTATGCATTAAAACAAATTTCTGCTTGAAGTTACCTTCGAAAACATACGGGCGCAAACCGATTTCTACACGGACACTACATACTTTAGCGCATAACATTCGGTAGTTATAATGATTTCTTATTTCCTTAACTATTGTTAAATGATATAATACCGAAGACATCGTTTGGAACAAACTTCAAGAAAGTATTTATCCAGATGCCGAGTGAAGACTAATTTGACAGCACGAATCATTGTCTACACCACTTACATTTTATCTTGTAACTGTAGCATCAATTCTTCATTCGGTTAAAATCACATATATATCTAATGCATTGGAAATTCAAACCTTGTCCGTTGCGCTTTAAAACTATTTCAACTATTTTCTTTCATATTGCTGCTCTATTCATTCATCCAGACAAGTAATCACCGCGGTGCCAGTCCATAACAGTAAGTACAAAACAGTCGTTTTCGTGACGTTACACACTGCATGTTTGCCTCGATCGATAACGGAAAATACAAACTTGGGTTTAAATGGATTTAAAATCATTATTTTCATAATTTGGGAGTTTGGGATATACAGAGTAGGTGTATTTTGTACTCTAGTTTTTTAATATATGTCAATAACTTTAACAGAAATTGCGTATTTATGGCGAAAATCGGTTCCGACCTGATTTTGGGTTGCAACTGGTTGGGAAAAGAAGGGAAAATCTGCGCATAGAAAAAAACGTAGGGATGTTGGACTCCGTAAGAAATTACCAAAACCGAAAGTAGTTCAATTTTCACTGGAGTCTAATTAGTTTGACTAGTTGGTAAACGTACTGCTTTAAAGGGCAGTGGCTAAATAAGTCGTTAAGTCGCTACAAGTCGTTTTCATGACATTTGATGCAACATTTAACTATGAAAACTAAGATTTCACCTGCTTGTCCAAACAATGCCAGAAACACATACACTTCTAATTTCTGAAATTTCTGACATTATCTGAAAGCTTATGATCCTATTTTTTCTGAACAATAAATATCAAATTTCGATATCAACCCACTGATAACAGAACTTATCTGCATATCTATATTCCTTTGTTTCTCTGGCTCTCTAAGAGTCCAGATTGATTTTATATTTCTATGATACGGAAAGAAAGATGAGGCTGTTTCAGTCGAGGTTTTATAGCTAGACGGTAATATCCGCTATCAAGGCGTATCTTGCTTACGGCAGCACTTTGTTAATACCAGCTTATATCAGCTACATAACGACGGTTTAATATTCTAACTGTCATAACAATGCCAATCATTGTCTCCTTCGATAGTGACAGAGACACGGCGTGTTGGAATCATGTTACTTGTTTGTTTAATGCAGGTTTAATATTTCGTTAAGTGCTGATCGTGATAGTACATAGTGTGCATGCAAATAAAGTCATCAACCAATTTATGCCTGGGTTCATAAGTTGACTCGCCCAAAGATGCATTCCATCACGTCTATGATTCGCTGAAAGGGGATTTTGGCGAAGGAAATTGACACATCTGGATTAAGCTTAAATAGATATGAGTACAGCAAACAACGCAGACCCGGTTCCTGAAGGAGCCCGCTGATCTGGGTCTACGATGGTTGCCTTTGTCCCTTTTATGGGTATTAATGGATTAACAGTACCTGTGAACACACGCAGTCAGTATTCTAATCATTATCTAACTTGGTCATCTTCGCAAAAGAGGTAGACGATAGTTTTGACAGACAAAGTTTCCGGAAAAGAGATAAAATATATATCTCAGCACTTGTTTGTGTCGAAAAGATACCGGTATGTCATTTATATATCGTTTTAAATATCCAAATGTTTTTTTTATTATTTCGATAATTTTGAAATCAGTCTTGTCAAGTCCTGTACCTTTAAAATAGAAAGTAACAATTAAAAATCCTAATCCAACTTTTCACGACTTTGAAAATAATTGAAAACCGTCTGGGCAAATGGATGACTCTAAGTAGTTAGGACCATATTGTGTTGACATGTCGACAATGAATGATCTAAGTTTGAACGATTTTGCATTGTTGGGTCTGCTGGGACTGAGTATTTTCTGCCTGACATGTTATAGCCATGCCCTAACTGAAACTTTAATTTACATGTAATACAGTGGCTGGTTTAAGTTTCATTGGTAAAGGGTTAATTTAACAACAGCATACGTTAAAGCTTGTTTGGAGCATGATGAAGATACAATCTAATTTTATATTTTTTAATTTATAGAAGAGTATCTTGCTAAGCGTTTGTCATCTAAATGGGCAATAATAAGGTTAATATAATTTCACCATTGCTATGCATATCGTTTGACTGTTAGTTACCCAGTTTAACAGCTGTCATATCTGGATGAAAACCTTCTTGGAATGTCTGCTATTCACAAATAAAACAAAAAAGGCAATAAATAATAAATATTCAGAAATAAATTATTTTCAGTACTGCTGTCAGGCTATTATGTCCGGGCTACGATCTCATGCAGTTGTTTAACCCTAATCACGCCTTCGCGACAATAGTGATATCGTCAACCAGCTTGGTAACTCGGCGTCTGATCCGGATCCAAGCTGTTTGACACCCGGGAAACTTTTTCACCAAATTTCAAAAGAATCGAACGAGGTTAAAGATCAAGTAAACGAGAATTTAGCGGATTTCTTTTTTGGGGGCGACAGTTGAGGTTTTTGATAAAAATGGCACAAATTATATTCTTAAACCCCGTATGTGCCCTTTAAGCATATTGGCACTAACTTGGCTTTGTAAATGTGTAATGGAAACACGTGACTGCCATTTTATCACATTGTATTTACGTGATGTTTTGAAAAAATCAGTGGTTTTCTTTTAAGACCAAATACTGTGTTTTCATCTCCATTTTTATACATATCCTGCTTATATTGTTGTCATCTATGCATGCGATTTGTTATAACATCAGTATTGACTTCGACTATTACAGATAACACTTAGTTTTAGTTTGTTTACACATTTGTTGCAATCCTTTACTTCAGTTGCGTTAGGGCAACAGCTAGAAAGACTTTTAATAGCTTTTAGAACATGTTAGCTTCAAATTTACAAGGACATTGTCTATGGCGAAGATTTTTATGAAATGTTTCGCTTGTTTTTAATTGTGATCCCGACCCTTATGTTCGAATAAAAAAAACTTCATACAATAAATGTTCAGATGTGGTACACATTATTTAACAATCGAGACTTGCACCTCGCTCTGATATGCCTTTTCATACCTCTGTAGTAAAGTACTTTTGACAGCACTGTAGGAATTAACACAATTGCTCAGAAAAAATGCTTTTTTGTCCACAATGCTTTCAAATTAAATCAAAGTCTTTAGTGGTACGTGCAATGTATAGAGTTTTCTACAAACATTTAGTTAATCCTTATCATGGTTATCACGACTAGTGTAATATTCTAACGGGTTGCATCAAGATCAGGCTTCGAGTTTATTGACTTCTGATCCGGATCTAAGCTGTTTAAGACTCAGAAAACTGTTTCACAAAATGTGAAGCTAAACAAAGAAGTACACATTAAGACAAACAGTAATGGCAGCAGCCGACACTTAAAGAAGCATTATAACTCTTTGCTCCACAGGCTTCTTATTGTAACAAAAAGTATCCACAAGGAAAGAATCTGATGAAAAATACTTATATCTAGGCAACAGTAAAAAGCCGTGTTTTAATTGTATTGAAATCATTGTAGGAAATGGAGGTTTTGCTCGTTACGAGCAAACGCTTAATTTCCTACAATGTTTTAAATAACAACCAACTACAGGGGCGCTATAAGCCACATGTTTGAAGGAAAGGGATAATGGTCATTTACTAATATTAATACCGTTCGAAATGACGACAATTGAACTGTTTCAATTACGTCAACCTTAACGAGTGCAACATTAACTTAACGACGTGCAATATGGTAAAATATTGACGTTTCGATGGTATTGCATTTAATAGGGACGAGCAATAAAGCATGAAATAACTATAGTAAATGATATAAGCTCCAATGCTACTACTGGTGTCTCTATAAAAGATTGTGACTCGTGTGCTATTTGTTTCTGATGGAAAATGTACAGATTGACACTACAATAACCCTGACCGTGCTAATAGCGACCAAAACAATATGTTCAAACAGCTTAGATCCGGGTAAGACTCCGAGTAACTCGGTGTCTGGTCCAAATCGAAACTGTGTGTCTTTCAGACAATAGTCATTTTACATACAAGATTCAAATATCAAGCAGTCGACAGTTTCAACGGCCGATAATTACAACAGCATGATAAGGCATGATAAGTGAGCATAAGTATTGGTATCTTTGTCATCCCTTGGGCATAAAATGTTAAAACAGTTAGACTTAAGAAATATTATTAAGCGTATATACTGAGCAGAGTTGGTGGGCTTACATGATTTTTACACGATTTTTATTCTATAATGTTATCAAAGGACACGCTTTTATTTCACCTATGATTTTACATATTACATAAGATAGTATAGTCAAGTCTTGCCGACTCTGTAGAACATGAATATTGACAACATAATGGGAAATGAAACAAACATTTGCTCCTGACGAGTTATTTCCCTTTCCTGTAATGTTTTCAATTCAATTCACATATTGCTTTTCAATATTGCATAGTTTTGTATACTTTTCAGCATATTTTTTCCTGCTTGATGATTCGAAAGTAGCATAAGAAATATATAGGGTCTTACATGAGAGTGTTTTGATTATCAATTTTAAGAACGAGATGACTGATATCATATGATTTTATTCAACGAGTTTTATAAAAAATGTAAATAAATGTACATGAATGTAAGATTCTGTTTATCACTTATTAAGGAATATAAAGAGTTTTGCTCCCATTTGAACACTGGACAAGACGTCATCCGTATAGGTAGTTTGCCGTTAAAAGCGGGACTTCGAACGTCAGGAAACACTCTGATGACGTTGACGTCAAACGCTACGTCAACAACTCTAATGTGGCGTTTGAACATACTTTTGGTCTGGTTTCAAGCTTCATGTTACTCATTATTATATTACGAGTTACCTACAATATTTATGACATGGCTTAATGTCACTCTCAGATGCTAATTGTTGTGATGAAATGTTATTTCCTTTTTCTTAAAAACTTCCATGTTGACAGGCATCGGTACGACATTTTGATTGTTAATCATTTGTACAATTTATAAAATCAACTTCAAGGATATGCATAGTTTGCATAATTACTGTTTTGGATATATACAAGAAAATATTGATATTCCTGTACATAAGTTTCGAATCTCAAATCTTTAAAGCGATTTCATCTATATAATTATTGATTCCACACTTGCAATACAAGGTTTGAGTCATATGATATAGCCCTTTACTTCATAGATTAAGATGCAGACGCCCCTGAAACACACGATAATTGAAAACATTGTGAACTTATTCCATTTGGAAATATCATACAATGTTTTCAAATAAAAATCACAAAGCTCTTATAGAAATTTTGCCTGAATGTTCGTCATATCTATTCTTCATGGATTAAACTTAAAATAGCATATGCTGTTATGGGATAATTTACACAACGTCGTATTTATTATGAATGATTTGTCGATTGATAACTCCGCTGTTGTTAAGGCAAGCCCACTACTTACTGGTAAAGGTTGCCTTGGTATTTCAACATCAAGATGTTTGTTTTAATAAAACGTCTGTTGCTGAGCGATACATAGTACTTTATACAACTTATAAACCTTTTAAAATATCAATATGTTGAATACTACAATTCTTAGTAAAGACAAACACATACATGTACTAATTATTTTAGGCATGGAAAATAGTGGTTTACCAACCATCACATATATTGAACGATAACGGTACCGGCGTATCATGTAAAATGCTGCCAAACAGGTTGTATGCGTAGCAGATCCCATTTATAAGCGTACTTTTAAGCAAAGCAGGCAAGGAAAGAAAAACCAATAGTTTGATCATGATTGTTACGTTGCAAAAACGGTATATGTGCAGACGCTAAATACATTTAACCGCGCGAAAACAGATGCAAATCGGCAGAAGCTGTGCAAGAGTAATGTTGATTATAAGCGTTTAGTGCGTTAAAAGAAATGCGTGTTACAAGCTGAAACAGGCTTGGAACATATGACAAATGTAAGCTTAAAGATTTCTGGAAACATTTTAAACGAAATAATAAGCGAGTAGATTCGGAAATAGGAATAGATGCTTTTAAAGATTATTTTGCAGATAGTTTTTGCAAATATTAAGAATACATCCATACACTAAGTTGCGCATTTTAACGAAACCAGTGATTTTAACGTTGGCGACCCAACGTTCGAGGAACTGAACGTACCAATTACGTCACAAGAAGTTGAAAAGGCTGTACGTAAATTGAAACATAATAAAGTAGCAGCGCCTAGTGATGACTTACTTAATGAACATTTTATAGAATCATTAGATATCTTAATTGGTCATTTAACAGAAGTGTTCAACAAAGTGATCGTAAAAAGTGATGCACAGTTTGGTTTTCGGAAAGGCAGTAGTACGGTTGATGCAGCTGTTGTTTTGCATAATACTTATCGAGGATGCAATTCGCAAAAATCTGAGACTCCCATGTGCCTTCGTAGATTTTACAAAGGCGTTCGATTCGGTTTATAGAAACGCTTTATGGTTTAAACTGTTTAAATTGGGATTAGATGGTAAAATACTTAAGAGCAATTCTCAGTATGAACCGGAAATCGGTGGCCACGCATAGTCACAGATATTGATAAAAATGTGATAGTCGTGTAGATCTACCCCACATTCCTATTAGAACTTCTTTTCATTTTTCAAAATTCCTTCTCGTTTCCATGGTAACAGCCTGCAAAGTTGGACTCGA
>JAULCE010071880.1:0-13083 GCA_032359355.1 Macoma nasuta | reverse complement strand
AATTGAATATGAAGGTTAATAAGTTATACTACATGTATATAGGTACCATATGTCTGTGCCGGACCAGTAACGGCAGAGTTATGGTCCTTGACAAAGAAAGTTTACTGCTAGTACAATTTTGTATGTCAAGGGCTATAACTGTAATGTCATAATAAGAACGACTGTCACTCTACGTTCTACTCTTTTGTCAGCTAAAGCGAACTTACTTTAGGCCAAAGAAAATAATGTATGGATTCTCATCCGGATTTTCATAAAGATTGGCATATTTTACATTTTCTATTTGTTTATCACTTTTCCTATAATGTATACGGCAGCCCAACAGTGCCATATTTTTATTTCAATGTAATAACTTGAAAATTTAAAATAATATCATGAAAAAAAATTAAAGATATTTATTTGAAAATCAAAATACTCTTTGAATTTTCAAGTTATTATCTTGAATATTCAAGACAATATCTTGATTTTTTAACATACTATCTTGAAAATTCAAGCAATATATAATTGAATATTCTTGATACTAACTTGAAAAATTCAAAATACAGTATTGATATTTCAAGAAAGTGTCTTGAATTTTCAAGTTCATATCACTTAATACAGGTTTGACTGTACGCTATAATTTTGATTAAAAGGTATTAATCGGCACGTTAGTAACGACTGCAACAAACTGCCGTGTAATAAAGGTACATCTCGATAAAAGACGGATATCTATCAAAACAAACTTCAGTAAAACCTGTCTTGAGCGGCCATCAAATACTATATCATAGCGACTATTATTGACAGGCGGTCGCTAAATGCAGAACGAAAGTAATTCATAAAGCTATTTTGAGAGCTTTCTGTATTACTTTCATTCTGCGTTAAGCAACAACCTGTCTAAAATATTACAAATGCCTCATTTCTGAGTGGCCGCTCAATACAGGTTTGACTGTAGACGGAACGCAATGCAAACTGCTCTTGAAGGAGTTTGTCGCTCAAGACTGGTTTAAATGCAAATGAAATCATTTCATTTATTTGGTTTTTGTTCTGGTTATTTTCCTTCCTATTTACTTAGGTCCAGAAAAGCCATTCTCAACAATGTTCCCAACAGCAAGAATAAGAACCACATCAACCGCAGAAAACGGAAAGGAAAATTGTAAGTTATGCTAAAACTGAATTAAGCTACCTTTTCAATTGACGCGCATTGATGGTCTCTCAGATAAGTGATTACTTAATGTAAAGCGAAAACATTGATTACAGTATTTCTATATTTTACTACAATGTTCACCCATAATTCGCCCCCACAAATGCATGTTACAAAAAATAATATGCATCACTATACTTATGTTACTTTTCCAGATGACAATGAGACAAACACATTCAATGACAAGTCTCTTTTTCTTTTTAAGAAACTTTGTATTCCAAAACATAATTCCTGAAAGTTTAGTATGTGTAAACGGACTATGAATAAAGTAGACAAATGGCATGACGGAGCAAACAAGTTTGCTTTATTGAAGACAATTAAACATAACAAGTTGGTGGCTTCCGTGACCGAGTGTTTACAGTCTTCAACTCATAATCACTTAGCAGCTCATCGTGTGGGTGCGAACCCGGTCTTGTGTTGTTTCGGATTTTCTTATTGGGAAGTCTCCCGGCTGACTTGTTGAGGGTTGGTTGTTCTAACTAGATGCCCGCCTGTGCTCGAAGGAACAGGTCGGCTACTGGAGACTTACTTCACCAGTAATTAGCTAGGATCGTGAAGTGACAAAATTATGCTGAAGCGTCGTAAAACCCAACAAAACAATCACACATACCGACTTTTCTATGCCTGAATAACACATGTTTGTGTTACAGTCCCTATCCAAATCGGCGTGACGCTATTGATCTCTGTCTGTGTTGCTGCTGTAGTGACTGGCGTTATCTGCTACAGAAGGTAAAAGTTAATGAATATATCTTTGATAAACAGATGTTAGCCTACATTTTGACATTCCAAGGCAGCGTACGTTTAGGAAATACTTTTATAATCATGATTAAGTCGCAAATGGGATTGAAAGGGTTAACCCGTATCCTGCTGAACGCGCCCAAAACATATATTAAAAACAGCTTGATTCAAGATCAGACACCGAGTAACTCGGCCTTTGATCAGGAATATAGCTGGTTGTTAATATGCGAGCATTTTCACAAAAAGTTGAAGTGATTTTCATTACGTTGAAAACAAAGTATCGGGCGAGAGTATAAGATGTCAATGTTAGAAGCAGGAAAAGGGTTTCTTCCACAAGCTATTTAAGACCTGTTCAGACGGATATACTCTGTTGAAAAGAATGATCACCTACACAAATTTGATTATTTCAGTATTGCATTGTTTTCAAAACATTGTAGGAAATGGAGCTTCAGTATTATTCTGCTCGTCTCGAGCAAATGCGCCATTTGTTACAATTCTTTAAATCATTATCTACTACAGAGGCACTACAAGGCGATTCTGTGGCTGAAAGTGTTAATTGATATCATTGTATTACAGGAGATCAAACATGAAGCCCTCAACCCAAGCACATACTATGGTTGAACATTACAGCCAAGTCCAGGACCCGTATGACGACGCCCAAAATATTTACAATGAACCGTTCGAAACGGTCGTCGAGAGACAAATCAACACGAATAAACATAAGCATGAGAAGCATAACATGCCGAATAACGAATCTGAATACGACACCACGGGTCCAGTAGGAAATAGTGCGACAGAGCACAGACTCGGAGACAACATTTACAATACACTTCAACTAGTCACTGATGACACTTACGATCATGCAAATGGACCGACCGAAAAACGCCATAAACGCGCTAATAAACCTGGACGCGATTTTCTCCCTGGAGCAAGAAAGGCCAAGGCAGGACACGGGTTAATTGCTGAAAACACGTATGATCGTGTTGACATAGGGGAAGGGTCTTTCGTCAACGAGAGAAAAAACAATATAAGTAAACATGGGCATTGGAGCCATAGCATGGTGAATGACGAAGCTGAATACGACACCACAGGTGCAGCAGGAAATAGTACGACAAAATACAGACTCGGAGAAACCGTTTACAATAAACTTGAACTAGTCACTGATGACACTTACGACCATGTAAATGGACCGAACGAAAACCGCAATACACGTGTCAATAAACCTGGATCAAGAAAGGCCGAGGCATGGCACGGCGTAATGGCTGAAAACACATATGACCGTGTAGACATAGAGGAAGGCTCTTACAGCCACATAAACGCAGGCATGAGGAAGCACAAGACGACTGATAATGTTTATAATTAACATGTATACTGCACGATCTTTCCTAAATATTTACTGGATATGTAAACCATTTACCTAAAAGACACGCCTTGATAGCGTATGGCTATTGAAAACATTGTGGGAAATGGAGTTTTTGCTCATGATAATAAACATAAATTAACTGCTTTTATATGACAAACGTTTCAGACTCTGATGAGACGCCGCCTCGTGTAGCTGTCTGATCTGGATATTAACTTCGGAAACAGTTCTTACGGAGATGCAAATACTATAGACATAGTGTTTGTAAGGATATATACTATTTAGTGACATCATGCATGCTATTTCTTAATTATTAAGAGCGTCTAATTATGAGGATCCTGATTAGACTCTGCGTTTCTAATGCTGATCTGATTCTTTACTAGATCTATGTGCTCATCCAAACGACCATTTTTCGGAAAAAATGTCAAACTGTACATGTAAATGATAAATGTAAAACTATTATTGGATAAATTTTGCATTTCTTAGAGCTCTCGAGAAAAAAGAACACGAAGGAAATTTTATGTAGGCGCCATGTTTGTTTCAAATATGGTTTAAGAGCAAGCTTCAAATAATTGTCCGGAAATAAAAAATATAACATAATATATTTATCGTAGGTTTTAAAACTATATGATAAATAGATAGATAGACATTTATTATCATGTGTAACTTGTCTATGAGTACCTCGATACATGAGCAATACAATTCATGTCATACAAATCATGTACCACATGACAATATTCAAATGTGTTGAGCATGATTATTAAGAAACTAAACTCATAAGCGTTCTAATATTTCTGAACTAAGTTTCAAATTTATATGTCATAGGATCAATATATATTCGGAAAAATATATAAAAATCTGTTCTCACCGAACCGAACTCATTTTTACATTTTATGAACAGTATATTTCACTACGTTGTATGGAGTATGAACTTGTTTCGATAGCATAAACAATTAAAAATACATATTATTTGCATTATTCATTAGGTTGATTTCTTTAAATAGTTAAAAGCAATCAACTACCCATATGTTTAAAGCTCATTATAAGCATTAACATTTTGTGAGCATTTTAATATGAACATTTTGTGGAATTCTACAGATATAAAAAAAAACCATATTCATCTAACAGTACCTTTACATTTCTCACATGTGATCTTCATGTTAATACATTTCGTATGCAAACTGATAAACATATTTTAAGATAATATTTTTGGGATAATTATTCCGGACGTTTGTATCATATAACATATAGTCAGGTTTGTTTCCATTCGGGAATAAAATGATAAGTATCTTGCAAAAAGAGTATCAAACAGGTCAAAATCAATAATCCGCGCTGCAGGGGATTCATCAGACCATAAATATACACCACAAATGAAAACGTTATCATCAAAATACAAATAAAACACTTTATCAAGTTTAAGCCACAGTATTGTATCAAAAGATATTCAACGACTGATATACCATCTTTCATGCTATTTCATACAGAATACATAAATACCACCACTGTTCCTTCTTGCTCTTTTATGTCTAAACATTATGTAATAATTTTAACATTTAAAGTCTTCAATATTAATTTCGTATCTCTCATGTGTCCATGATTCAAGCAACATAATAAT
Source organism: Macoma nasuta (assembly GCA_032359355.1). NCBI lineage: Eukaryota > Metazoa > Mollusca > Bivalvia > Cardiida > Tellinidae > Macoma > Macoma nasuta. Next base: position 8,193 of record JAULCE010071880.1, on the reverse strand, counting down.
ATCTTTTTCAACTAATGACTTTAAGAATTAAATTTGTCTTTAGCCAACCCATTAAAATTCCACACATAGCATTTTGGTCCATTCGCAACTCGTAGTCCATCTCTATTCTTTTTTATTTTGCTTTACAGCTTCTCTGTCTTTCACGGAATTAAATTTGCACACCACGATGTTTCTTATCTCATTGTTCTGTAACCTGTTGTAGGCACCAATCCGATGGGCGATTTTATCGAGTTTATGTACTCCTGTGCCAACTGCAATTTATCCACCATGAACTCTTTCTCCGTGTCTTTTGGCGTCTTATCAGCCTGATTGAAATGTTGCTGAATATGAGGTTATTCCTTATGGATTGGCTCTAAAGACAGGTACCCGAGCCTCTTAATTTAGAGTTATCTTCCTCGAGCTGATGGAGCCAGCTCTCATGTTGATCATCAAGTCACTCCGTATTAGCCATTCGTTCGTCCAATGCCGACACTCTGTCACTGATAAGCTTCTTGGTTTAATCTACATTTGCTTCAAGTCTCTTGAAGCTTATCTCAGTTATCCAATTAATTTTCAAACTTCTGTCATCGTGAGTCGGTCATTTTCAAGTAGTCAAGGACAACATCATAAGACGAGTTGGTATTTTGGACCATTTCGTTTGCCGCCGTATTATCAGCCCGAGTATTTATACTTTCTCCAAACACAGCACTACCGTCAATCAGCAGTTTTGTCAGACCATTTTACTCAGGGGGTCCTTTTCGGGGGTCCTTTGGTTGGTTTAGGATTTTCAGGGGGTCAATATCCGGACCCTCCATTGGAACCGTACATGCCCTTTTCTGGATCTTCATGGCCGTCTCGATATATTATAGTTCTACCCGGCATCAAACCTACTAAGTTTATTTCGAACTCGACTAATAATCTTTTTTCCCTAATGTGGAAAGCGTGCAGCACTGCTTTTTGAGTGATTTGCTTCACCGCTGGAAAAGGCCATAGATCATACTTTTACCCATAACCTAAACCCAAATCGAATTTTCGTGTATTTCCTTTTCAAACGCCGTCGGTTTTTCATGAAATTTTATAAAAATGCAGTGTTATGGTCAATAAGATTAAGTTACTCGGTGACTGATCAGGATTAAAAATAAATTCTATAATGGTCGCAATCAACAAGCTAAGGGTGAAAATGTACACTAGCCACTGGTCAAGTATGAGTGTCAGTGTGCTTTTATGAACTAAACGATAACAAAAACGTGACAAAGGGAGATAAATCTGCAAAATCAGTAAGATTTGTAATACAAGTAATCTCCATTAAATCATATTCTCCCGTTCTGTGCCCGCTCTTTCTTAATACAAATATACACTTGTACATTTATAAACAGGCGTCAATACCGCGTGTGATTTCTTACAGTGAATCCGGAAGTAGCACAAAAACACACACATGTTAAAATCTATTTGGATCTAGATCTAGACCAAATTGGTTGGCGACTGATTAGAGTCCAAACCGTTTTAGAAACAGGAGTGAGAGACAAACATTGCTCTTAATAACGCCATAAACCACAATATTAAAATATGCATGCATGTTCATTAAAACGAAAATAGCTACTAGTAGGACCTGTCCTGGATCTTACACAGATTGTTTTCGAATATGTTTGATTCAAATTTGTCAGGATTCAAATTGTCTGACATTCATAAGAAGATTTAAGGCTTAGAAACGAGACAGATTTGCCGCATACATTGTCTTTTTTAATTAAAAGGCTGTCTATATTTGTTTTTTAATGGTGCATTTAGTGTTTTAATAAGATCGCGTGTTCTTTCTTCGTATCACAGCTCTATTATGCAAACAGTTTCGATCCAGATCAGACGCCAAGATATTTGGCGTCAGATTCGTATCCAAGCTGTTTGATACTCGACAAATCTTTTTATCAAATACGCGTGTTACATAAATTCAGCGACATTTAAAAACGAAGCAGACGATCGTGTCACCACACGACACTCTTAGGTTATGGAGAGATGTCGACAATTGTCTAATCTGTGAAAGAAAGGACATATTTGTAAATGAAAACTATTTCAGTCATTTCTTTAAAATTGTAAACTTTAACTGAAATCTGTATCAGCTCTTTCTTCCACAGAATAGACAGTTAAAAGTTTCTCCCTTACTTAAGGTACAGGTAACTTCAGCCGTAATATATTTCTATTACAACACGCATATATGTTAATGTGAAAGCTTGCAGGAGGATCGGACGTAATAAATGATCCTTACCTAAGCAAAAATGGCAGTGTGCTAATAGCTGCTTATATTTTTCACGTTAAGTTACCTTGTATAAAACTGGCAACGGACTAATACGCGATATGTGCCCGTGGGCAAGATATGCCCATTGTAACAGACTCATTGCACGCGACGTCATCGGTTAAAAAATACAACCGTCGATAGAAAGAAAATGGCATCAGCGCAGCGACATCACTTGCTGATTGCTTTTGTGAGATGGGCCGTTAAATTGTAGCCGAACACGATCGCCAGTGACAAAGATAATTTCGAATTGGTTAAGAGAATGAAAAAACTAAATAGTACGCTTTTTTAAACGTAGCATTCTAGTCTTACATGATTGAAGTTCCACAAGTGGTATTTCTTCAGGCTGCCTGTTTTCAGTCGATAGCAGCTTAGTATAGAGCCATTTACTTCATATTGTACTTTGTATTTCTCTTGCTTACTGACTGTTTTTCATGCTCATGGCAAAGTCAAACCAGTCTTGTAAGCGATCGATCAGTGCACCACAGGTACATGGCCTATAAATACCATAAAACATATATGGTATATGGTTTACTGAACAAACAACGTTTAGTCGAGGCGAAATACATTTACCTTGTATATCTAATTGCTTAAATAACATAATGACTTGAACAGCAAAGCGTCAAAATATGGGAAGAGCTCTCAACAGCCCGTTAAAAGTATGCACGTATAGAGTTAACACCCCTTTTCTTATAACAGCTGAACAAGTCATAAACGAGAAAGCAATCTTCTTGCATTCATGAAATGAGTGCATACCGATGAGGAAAATAGTCAGAAACAAAAAAATGGAATGATCGAGAAACATTCTTAAGTACTTTAATAGAAATGCTCTGTTAAAAAACTAAAAAATCCGAATAACCCCCCTTTACATTCAATAAAGAGTACACTTTGATAATCCAGTTATCGATAACCGGTCAATAAAATTGGTGTCGCTTGACGCGAACCTTTATCTGCTACTTTCTTTTCTGCAGTCCCATATGACTTGCGGTTTGCTTCCCAGATCTATTTCTCAATAACTGATCTTAAATTACATTTTAATATGTTTACCAATTAATAAACAGGCCTATATCAAGGTGTCGGTCCAATATCTCCCTCCGACCATCGTCAGTCGTGTGATAACCTGTATATATTTTAAGCAAAGTTAACATTTTCAGTATAAACATTATAACATTCTGATAGCGTGTTATGTTTGTTTTTTCTAAGGTCACCATTTCAGTGCCAATTGGTAGAGGTTGACGAAAAGTATATATCCAGGCAAGTCACACGGTTTCAATACGTAAGTAGAGGCCTGTGCCGTATTCTCGAACAAAAATAGGCAAGAAAAAAAGACTTAGATCTACCAAAATAAAATTCATTTCAAAGCGGTATCCACGCAAGATTAACCAGTCGATAATTATAAGTATCTTAGCGAAAAAGTAAGACCAGATGTCGTTTTTAGGACAAATCTAAGTAAAACAAACTGGTACAGACTTTAGTTTTTACATTTATAAGAATATATACGAACGACAAGTCACCTAAAATATCACGTGTGCTAGCCAAATACTTAGTATAGGTAGTCAGATGACTTAAGCATACAATGGGTATTGTTTTAAATTTTATTTTGATGCAGGGGAATTTTTATATAAGGGATGGGCGATTTCGGTATAGTGCGTACGTTTAACCACATGGTTGAAGCGAAATAAGAAAAAAATATCCATTAAGTGATGGATTTATGTTGTGAAATGAGAAATTATGACAAAGAGTACGAGTGATTTTCAAATACACAAAGCATGATCGTGCTTATTTGTTTTACCCCAGGATTGCCCATTAACAAGTTTTATGCGGATAGTTGCGATGCACTGTGTAAATGAGTCAATAGATTTCATTATAGATTTCTGTCAGGGTCCGTGTTGTATTAAGCAGATGTAGCCACATTATTGCAACTTTTTAGGAATGCACCATAGTGTAGACCATGATAAGAATTTTAAATATTCAAATCGAAGAAAGGCATGGGTCTACACTTTTTGCAGTGCATGAATGGCATTATCCACTTTATAAAAGCAATAAGCGAGAGGAGAGAAAATAATTTATATGTTTAAAAGAAAAGTTTGTCAGCTGTGCGATTCGAGCCCCCGACTCTCACAATGCAATAAATGTAAAAGAGTCACCATAACCACAAGGCTACAGAGACCACATTAGTTCTTGGTTGATTTTGATATTCGTACTCTCCATTGTATTTGAAATAAAAGTACATGAATCCTAAACAAACACGTATTCAATAACAAATGATATCGGATTTGAAGGCTTTTTGTTATTTGTTAATCGAGAGCGACCGAACGGCGGCCATGTTTTTCTCTTAGACTTAGTCCGTGCTAACTCAAGACAAGCTAAGTTTCATGTCGAGAATGTTCGAGAATAGACTTCACCAAGAACTTAAGTTATTCATAAGTTATTTTAGCTCTTCTGGCCAAAGGCCAGGGAGCTTAGGTCGTCACGCGGTGTCCGTCGTCCGTGCGTCCGTCTGTGGGTCCGTAAACAAATGTTTGTTTATGCTCTACAGTCTTCAGTTTTGAACCGTTCACAATCAAACTTGTAGTTAGTTAGACATATCCATGAGTACTCGGTTCTTTTCGAAAACCAGCCAGACCCGCTCATGCATGACTGGATTATGGCCCTTGAATTAGTCAAACTTGCTATAATAATTGCTATAATATAGCTTGTTTATGCGATAAAGTATCCATTTTTTATAGATTTTTACCAAACTTATACAGTATTTAGATATGCATATGAGATTGGTTCCTTTCGAAAACCAGCCAGATTCGCTAATGCACGACTGGAATATCCCCTTTGAAATTGTTCAAATTGCTTCAATACAGCTTGTTTACCCCATTAATAGTCTAAGTCTCCATTTGAAATCTGATCTTCACCAACCTTAAACAGTAGTTAGATATCTATGACAGCTCGGTTCTTCATGACAATTAGTCAGACCAACCCATGCACGACTTGATTAAATCCCTTGAAAATGTCAAAATTGCTATAATTCATCTTGTTTACGTGAAAAGGTGTCCATTTCTTTTCTGATCTTCACCAAACTTATACAGTAGTAAGATCTCGATGACAGCAAGATTCCTTTTGCATGACTGGATTATGGTCCTTGAAATTGTCATAATTTGTATATTACAGCTTGTGAACACAATAGTCTCCATTTATTCTCCGATCTTCACCAAACGTTTGCTTATTCATCTTCCCTTTGTTTCCCATACAAACATGATTTGATTTGAAATGACCAAACGAACCAAGCCAGTAGAGCATAGGCCCTCGTGGTTCTCTTGTTTACTTAAACACCGACTAACGCAAAAAAAAGTTCGACAGAATTGCCGCCCTATATTTTGTATGAAAGTCGTCGGTATGTCTACTGTATTTGTATCACTTCTTCTTTATCGTCAAACAGCATTTCTACTTGCCCCGCCATGGAAATGAAAATGCAAGCAATATATGTATGTAAGAGAAAAGAAACCTCCCCTTAAACGTTTGGATTCTACTGGAAAATGGACGTTGATCATTAGAAACCGTTTTGATCCAGATGAGACACAAATTGACTCGGTATCTGATCTGGCTCAAATCTGGTTGTATAGGTTACGAGAAGTCATCGTAAAACGCTTAAGCTGGCAAAAGGTGGCGTTTCTCCTAGTGAAAAGCTTAGTAAATAGTTTGTTAGTAGACGTTAGGAGTTATTGTGTTGGTTGCACGATAAAAGCTCGTATGACCTAAAGTTATGCAGACAAAATATTGTACACACGACCTTTTAACTCTGTGAGATAAAGGATAAGTGTCATTTACTGCTATTTTCTATATTCATATCATCAATCTTGATCATTTAAGCTTTGATATCTTGTTAATCACGCTACGTGAACGGTACATGCTTGTCAAATTTCTATTGACTTCTCTGCTTTAGACCCATGTGGTTTTCAGTGCAATTTTAAAAATTTGTTAAAGAAAATATATGAACAGAACTAAATAGCGTAATGTGGTATCACATAAAATATTATTACACATATGTATAACTAAATACATGTAAGTAAAACAGTCTTTCTCCGCTTAACCTCTTTGTTTGAAACGTAATTTGTTTTTGTTTTCTCTTTAAAATTTGATCCATGCTTTATTCTTGGTTCTTTTTTAGCAACAAAATAAATATTGATCAGTGCGAAACACTGACGGCAATTATTTTAAAGCTACGAATATTCCGTGCATTCATTATCAAATGATCCAATCAAATACCGATAGGAATGGAATGAGTAATTGCCTTTTGACGGATTTCGTCATAAACGATTTCCTCTGTGTTTTGAAAAGTAAGAGGATTTGTTCATAGAAATGTCAGATCATAATGTTTAAGGGAATATTTCATCTGAGGTGCTCATTGCTCAGGGTTTTATATATGAAAACTAAATAAATAGGATGTGAGAAATATTGCATGATACAACTAAAAGTGTTAATATCCTCTTAACTGATAACTCGAAGGCGCCATTAGCATTTCAATCTACAATAAGATATCGTCTGCTAACATTGTCGTATACGACAATTTTCAATCTAACGTTTTTGCGGTTTCGTTTTGAAATTGTATGAGTGTCAAAAGCTTTGGACTCTGATAAGACGCCGAGTGACTAGCGTCTCATTTGGATCCAAACTCACTGTAAAGAAAACACAGAGTGGCCCAATGCAGAAATTTCAATTGTCGTTTATGTATACACATCCGACGACTTTCGCTTGAAATTGACACAGGAAAATAAATGCAATTGTTTATCCTTATACCGTTATATGCGACGCGACTGTGTTGAAATATGCAAACAGCTTGTAAGAGGACCATTAGTCGAATTACTCGGCGTCTGATGCAAATTCAATCTATTTGACACGCCGCCAATGCCACTACCGATTTTAAAGCAAATATGACAATGTAAAAAAATCAAGTAAACGAGAGTAACACTGACGAGGGGTTGAACAGACGATGATTTCACTATCTGTCTAACGCTTAAGAGTTACTTCCTAGTGACGCATGTAATCATATTTAAATCGCCAGTTTGGTTCGACTATTTCCGGCCGATGTCGCGTGAAATCGGTATCGTCTGTCAGCTTGACTACCATGATCAACAAACCTATGAAACGATTCCGAGCTCCAGGGTCTGTCGACAATTATTGAAAACGTCTAACCCCATGAACTGATAATGAACAAGTATATTACAGTAGCAGAACCTTTATTCTTAACCATCTAACGCGTTAGAGACTGAGCACTGATAATGCGTTACAACAGTGTGGGACTAGATCAGACGTCGATTAACTCTGCGTCTGATTTGGCTCAATCTCTTCGACACTCTACTAAAAGAAATATCCGAAAAAAGTAAATAAATTGCCATCTGTTTTAATTATTTGCGTTGGCGTTGCGTTGGCGTTGAAAACGGTAAAAAATAACGTTGCTCAAGCTATATAAGTGTACAACCTTACACTTAATGCAATAGAACTCGAATATGTTTCAACGGATGTGCTTGTTGTCTGTTACGTGTGCATAAGTTGGAAGAATTCGATAGTTTTAAGAGATGCGTTTTGTAAATATTCAGATTTTAGCAAAGACTCCATATTAATCCTTATCAGGCTATGAGTGGGATTATAGTGACTCGGCGGATGTGGATTTAAACTTATTAATAACCAGGCAATAGTGTCGCCACTTTGAAGCAAATCTGACGCGGTTAATAAATCAACCAAACGCCAATTTGAGCAGCGGGTTGAGGGTTTAGAAGTCTGTATTAAAACCAGTGTGTAGTCTGATCAGACGCCGAGTTACTCAACCTCTGATCAAGCTCCAACCAGTTTTCAAAGGTTACAACGGTTTTTACACTAGTCTGGCAAAGGATATAGCCTATAGTGTACAACTACATGTAGACTATACTGGCATTTTATCT
>JAULCE010071769.1:0-13085 GCA_032359355.1 Macoma nasuta | reverse complement strand
ATACAAGACAAACAGCCAACCAAACAGCACAGAAACAAGTACTTTCTCAGCACATTCATACACGCGCGCACACAGACATACACGCGAGCCCAAACATACGCTACATATAGAAGACACACATGGACACAAAATAGACATAAATCTAGGGTGAAGAGATAGGAGTACCGCCTTAGAACGGTCAGTGGCAAACACGCCCCTGGGGGTTTAAATCGGTTTAGGGGCACCCAACCTCCCATCATTACAATGTATATAAATGGTACCTCGTCCGACTGCTCCACAAAATGTAGTTTATTGGTGTTTTGTGCTGTTTTAATTTGGGTAAACCTAAATAAATGTTGTGGAAGTTAATGTCAATGTTTATATTTAGAGAGAATAAAGTATTAGAAAAATGTGTCCACAATGTGTGTGCTTATTCACATTCCCGACATACATTACTCACGCTTTCCGGATACTGGCCACAGAAATCGCACAGTGTTGAACTAACAATATTGTATCTAAAAAGTTCTTTATTTGTCCTTACTATACGCATTAAATATTTGATGTTAAACATTCTTAGTCTATTTTTGTTTCAAAGATTAGTTTAAATATGGGTTTTCATTCAATATCATGGCTTTCTATAATATTCTCCCATTTCTGTTTTGGCTCTACTTCTACTTCAGTTTGTTTGATTTGAAGGTTGTACACTAGTTTATTTACTTCTTTGGCGGATTGAAGTTTGTTAAAGAGACTTTGCTTGGGAGAGGAGTCCCCGGTTTCTAGGGCTAATTTGGTTTTGGTATCATTCGGAATACTATTCATTAGTGCTAGATATTTTAAGAAATCATTATTCGGAATATTAAAAAGGTATTGTATGAATTAAAATATATGGAAACAATTATTTCGAGTATCGTATATATCTTCAAAAAATTTAATCCAATCTTTAAACCGACTTTTATAAAATAGTGGAGTGTCTCCAGAACGTATTCTTGAGTTATTCCATATTATTGTTTTAAGAGTTACTGTTTTCGTGTCGTGAAGGGAAATGTTTCTCCATGATATCATAATATCTCTTAAGAATGATTAGATGTATTAGATCGTTCACTGATAGATTGCTTTCAAAACAAAGTGTTCCACCATATCTGTTAAGTTTAGTGAAGTAGATTCGTTTAAGGGAATTTCGATCGTCAAGTTCTATTATTCTTTTGATCCAGCTACATTTTAAGGAATTTATGAATTTGTGTAGGTCGATCATTTTGATGACACCTTCTTCGTTAGGCTTTGCAATTATGTCTTTTCTAATTTTTGCAGGTTTTTTGTATCTCATAAGAAGTCATACATGACGCCGTTTATTTGTTTTATCCTGTTTTGTGGTGGTGTACTTAACACAGTTGATGAGTATATCAGTTTCGGCAGTGCGCATGTTTTATAGCAGTGACAAGTGCCAAGTGTCTGTGTTCCATTGCTTGAGACAGGTTTTAAACTCTTCTATTTTAGGGTCTAGATTAAGTTTTAATGACATTTGCCTTTTGGTAGTAAAAACTATCCCAAGTGCTTTTTCTTTTTCAGATGACAAAATTGTTCATGTTCGAGGTATATTTCTGTTTTCGTCTTTAAAGACCCAGCTCTTAGGATACTGCATTTTGAGTTGTTAAGTTTTAAGCTAGACATCTTTTGAGAATCATCAAGAACCCTGATAAGATTTTCAAAAGATTGTTTTGATCACTCTGTAATAATGATTGTGTCATCAGCACAAAGAGAGCTTTTTGTTTCAACGTTTTCTACTGTAATGCCTTTAATAAAAAAAACAATCTACCGCAATTATGAACAGATATGGTGATAAGGGACATTCCCGCCGAACACCTCTCTGTCAAACACACTCGCAGCTTTTTGCTCGATTATATAAGACATTCACCCATTGAATAAGTGATTGATCGAATGTTTTTTGAAGGTCCGAAAAGACTAGTAGGCATGGAATATTTTTGCTTTCTGCAATTTCTCAATGTTTTTCAAGTAATCCGACGTTTTCTCAAATATATCTGCCTTTAATAAAGCCTGTTTGTGTCTCAGTTATGACTTTAGGTAAAACTGGTTTGATTCGGTTTGCTATCATTTTTGCTGCTATTTTGTAGTCAGTGTTAAGCAGGTTTATAGGTCTCCAGTTTTTCAAATAAACTGGGTCTTTGTCTGATTTTGGAAGTAGTGTTATAACACGATGAGCCTGGATTTAACTTAAGGATCCATCAGTATAAGAAGAATTTATTGAATTAATCAGAAACGTCTTTTATATCATTCCAAAATAGTTAATAAAAGTATGTGGTTATTCCATCTGAACCCGGACTTTTTTTTCATTTCTTTTAAAGCATTTTCAAATTCGTACTCTGTGAAAGTACCATCACAAGATTTTTGGTCAGTTTCATTTAAATTTCGCAGAATCGTGTAAGAAAGTAGTTACGGTTGTGTCATATTGTTATTTTCTGTATAGTTTACTGTAGAAATCTGTTGTAGCATTCAAGATGTCCTTTTGTTCTGTTAATGTGTTGCCGTTTTCGATTAGCCTAGATAGTGTATTTCTTTCTGCATTCTTTTTTTCTAGTGCTGAGAAATATTTAGTATTTTTTCATTGCGTTATACGTGGTCAGCTATTGCTCTTATAATGTATAGTTTTTGTCTTAAATAAAATTAAATTATGATTTTTTGTTCATTTATTATTGCTTTTTCTTATCTTGTTCAGTTATTGAAATGAGTATATTTGATAGAGTATATTTAAGTTTGTTTATATCTGCTCGAAGTCTTTCTTCGTCTTGATTTTCACGTTTCTTTTAATGTGAGGCGTATTTAGTTGTTTCATTTCTTATTTTTCCTTTGATGAGCTCCCATAGGGGTTTTGGATTTGAATTTCTATTTCTATCTGCTATTTGTTTATACAATTTCTTTAGAGTAATTGATATTCTGCGTCATAATGTAGACTGTTATTAAGTTTAAACATTTCAGGGCCTTTTGTTTTGTTAATGAAGTAAATATGCAGTAAGATAGCAGAATGGTATATTCTATATCCTGCTTTGATATGGCTCTTTTTTGTATTATCATTATTAAAAAATAATCTAGTCTATACGATATATGTGGTGTCTTACTAGAGTGCCACGTGCACTGTTTCTTTTCAGGGTGCTGGACTCGCCATATATCTGTTAAGGTTGTGTTCTTTGGTGATGTCGAGAAGGGCATTTCTACATTTTTGAAGTGTGTTTTTAATACCACCATACTTATCTAATTCGGTTTCGAGAATGCTGTTATAGTCTCCTGCAATTATAAAATATTTGTATTCATTTTCCAGTAAAAAGGCGTTCAGATTTTTGAATATCAACGTGTTGTCATTATTTGGTCCATATAATATTGATGAGAAGTATTGGTTTATTTTCAATAATAACTTCTAAAGCTTGCAATTTATCAGGTAAAATTTTTGTATTACAAATGATATTATTTGTTGATATCTTCCTGTTTACAAGAACTGCAAGGCCTTCGCTATTCGAGCTATGGCCCCTAAAAAAGGCTAAATAGTCACATTTAGCTTTCCATACGAATTTACGTACGTTTCTTGTAGAAAGTAAAAACTATTTTCCTGACTTTTTCACCATTGATACACGTTTGCTCGTTTTTCTTTATTTCCAAGTCCTCGAACATTTTGAGATAAAAACTAGTCATAGTGATAGTTTGGTTTAAAGATGTACTTGAAGAAGTTGCTTGCATAAATAAAGAAATAAAAAAACGAGAGTAAGGAGCAGGGTATGTAACATTCGGCCCATTTTAAATTTTGCATAAAAGACAATATGTATTAACTAAGAAGTATTAGTCTATTTTCTATAAAGTGGTGAGCTATGTTGTTGCTGTTGTTATCGCCCTTCTTTATAGTTTTCTGTCACTGGGAAATTAAAAAAACACTTCACTGCTGTTTTTTTGTTTATCACGCAATTACTTAATCCGAGTCATCTTTGCCCCTAGACACTATATATTAATATGTAATAATAATATTTTACACAATGGGCAGTTTGAGGCTTATATGTTACTTAAAACATTATACGAACAGTAAGGGTCCAACTCAGAGCTTTAACTCGTTACTACTAAAGGTTTTTAACTTTCTTGTAATCATGTTTAGAAAAGTGGCGGGAACGTATTACCTTTTCATTATTCTGATGATTTGAGCAGATCACACTACCCAGAATGCTCATTTTTCAATCTGCAGTCCCTACAGTGCAGTTTTGTGCAGACGCAAAAATCTCGTGCTGCATGTGCTTCAGTTAAAAAATGTGAATATGCCAATTTAGATGAAGCGCAACTATATCGAAACAAAATTAAAAGATCAATAACTGCATACATCTTAAACATATGTGAATATTTAAGAATTTAGTTAAAAACAATAAGCAACTAGATCACGCGTTAAAATATTCGGCACCAAACATTTTGCATTTGCCAATTCATTACACAAGCTTGAAAACATCTTTTGGACATAATTACGGTTTCGCTTTAGTTTCGTTTGACGTGTTATATACATTCCGAGAAGAAATTCTCGTCTGCTTATTTTTTGAAACCTGCCCAATTCTCTGAAGTATTGTTTTAAAATAGACAAAATGTCAAACAGCTTGGATCCGGGTCACACACCGGGTTTCTTGGCGTCTGATCTGGAACCAAGCTGTTGCCATATTTTATCACAGGTGCGCTGAGAAAAATAATCGTTTGTTATGCGTTGAAATAAAAGTCATTTACCGTCCATTATTTCTAATTATGTACAGCTTACAAATGGCCGGAGTCCAATATTTTGTGTGTTAACTCTAATATTGGCGTGTATTGGAGTGTAGAATACAAATAATAGATGATATTTAATATGCAAACCATATTATGATATGAAGTGTCGGGCCCAAGACGCGGACAATCACGTCAAAGAAAAGCATGTTCAAACCTCAATGGGTTAACTGTATATCATATACATAGCCCTTAACCTCCATACGAGGAACTGGTAATGCCAATTTGCATAGCTGAACGTTTCACTTCCCTGTCAATATTGGAATGTTAGAATAACAATGTTCATCATCCTACCGAGATGGTCTTTTACCGACTTCACCGGCACCATTTGTGGATGATTAACAGGCTCGTTTGAAAAACGGAAGATATTCTATTTTTCGCCACTTCAATCCTTAATGGCCAAAATAAGACTGACCAAAATTTAACACTAGCCTTTTGTCAAAAGTGGCGAAAATATGTCGACACCAAAATTTCCCAATTTACGGTACTGTATTTTTGCGTGAGGGTGGTCATAAACGTCCCTGGTGTCAAAAACCTTGTGTTGATTATGTAACAGAGATAACTGGCTTATGAAAACATAATTATAAATGACTGATGTATATTTGGAATATGCATGTAGTTGGCAATAACCCCTAACCCACTATTCACGCATAGGGTTGTTTGTGCATATAGCTTGGCATCCGATCAAATGTTAAGTAGCTCGGCGTCACGATGTTGGTAGTTTGAGGAATAGTTTGAAATTAGTTTTAAAATTTTAAGCAAATCAGATAGCGTCAAAAAATAAGCAGCAGACGATAAACAAATCACTTCGGGTTTAGACTTACAGGCACCAAGTCGTCTATGTTGAATCACTGCCAATCGATGGCGAAAATGATTATATACATATGTGCGACAAATAATGTCGACCCAGATCAATTAATAAAATATTGTCGATACTTTGTGCAATAATTCATTAAGATAGAATATTAACTACAGATCATCCACACCCATATCTTTGTTAACTCTACCTAAACTCATATCAATTGTAGCAGTTTAATAGACAAAGGTCATTCTGAAATAAACACTTAACAAATTATTGATAAAAAAGAAGAAATAGCATCTAAATAGCCTCCCTTTATAATCAATATCCAAGATGATGCGATTAATAATCATTAATCTATAAATAGATATTTATAGACCCAAACTTAAAGACTAGATAAAAGGGATGATTTAGACTGAATTAGAACTGAAACAGCTTTAAATATCTTGTTTATCTCCTTGAATATGTGTGACATTCTGCACAAACAAGCGTCTTGCTTGTTACAGCTGGCTGAACACACTTGTGCAAGGGGTGAATTCACCGATCATTGGAGCGTGAAATACGATGTCTCACAGCTGGTTGTCTGTCTTATCAGCAGATCAGTAATGGATTTGGACCAATTACCCTGGCCCATTGTCTTGGGTTCAAAGAATTTAAAGAAGGATTTTGCTTGGGTGGACATAAAAGTGGCTGCTTAAAAACTGTCCACGGCAAATCGTTTTTTCGCCAATTTTTTTATTTTTTCGCCATTGGCGACTTTGGCGAATTACAGCGGAAACCCTGCTCGGATCCGGATCAGACGGCGAATTACTCGGCGTCTGATCCGGGTCCTAGCTGGTTGACGACATCACTATGGTCGCGGTCGGCGTGTTAAGGCTTAACAATATTCTGAACGTATTCTTGTAAATTGTTGAGTCGTCTATGTTACAGTGGGGGAAACCTTATTATTTACCAGCGTACACGATAGACACTAAACACTATAAACATGTAAAACCAGTGTGTAATCAAATCAGACGCCTGGTTACTCTGCATCTGATCTGGTTTCCAAACTGTTTGACGCACTTACAATAACACACTTTTCAAGAGATGGGTAAAAATGTGTATTTTATCCCCCAAATAGTTTGCATTTCGTTTGCGTTGCTTAAGCTTTAATGCTGTATATAATACAGTTTATCATACTTTCCCTCTTTTGAAGGCCACCCCACGTTAAACAAACAATTTGAGGACATGATACATTTGAAATTGATCTTACTCATTAATAATATAAACGCAAAAGATAGTCCATATTAGCAGAATTATACCCAAGTTGGACAGTTTGATATATACCAAAGTTCGACAGATACATATCTTGAGGTTTTAATAACATTTATATCAGGTGTTAAACATTGACAGTGTTGTCAACGTTTAATTATTGATCATATCTATTTTTTATGGAACTCGCACCGTGCATATACTTTAACTCTTTCACCGCCATAGGCGACTATAATCAATACCACTGAAATGTAGTCACAGCGCACCATGCGGTTTAGAGAGTTTTGAACAGATTCGTGCGCCACACTTATATATATTTTGAACTTAACACCCCTTCGGTGTAAATTTTATGATCTGATACATTTCGTAAGTATTGACTAATAAACAAACTATATTTTATAATGTAAAATATTTACAACATTAACAAGTGTTGAATTACTATTGAATATATCTGTCTATTGATATTTGGTTGCCCATCTTTACTTGGATGTCCCTTTTCATTGTCTTGATATTGCAATAAAATATGTGTTGTCAGTATAAGATATGTCATTTATCAATGGTAATTATGCCTCCCCTTCTCTGAAGGGAGACATACTGTATTTGTCATTATTATGTCTCCCCTTCTCTGAAAGGGGGAGACATACTCTATTTGTCATTCTTCTTCTTCTTCTTCTTCTTCTTCTTCTGAATTTTTTTTTTGTCCGGAGCAGAACTCGGAAACTGCTTGAAGGAATTGATTGAAACTTGGAACATAGATAGATGGCAATGTGAAGTTGTGCACCTGGCAAGAGTTATTACTCGCGGTTACTTTGTTGCAAAGTTATCTCCCCTTGTTCAATAGTTTAATAGTGTAAACTTTGTCAAGAGCATACCATGACAACTCTACTAGATGGAATTTGATAAAACTTCATACCATGGTAAAGCTCAATGAGTGGAAGTGGAGTGTACAGGAATCATAACTCTATTTTACCTAAATACGGAGTTATTCCCCTTTGTTACTTTTTATTGTATGAAGCATACCATGAAAATTACTGGACAGAATTTGGTAAAACCTCAACCAATGGTGAAGCTCAATGAGAAGGAGTGCAGTGTTCAAGAACCATGACTCTTAGTTACCTAATAACGGAGTTATTGCCATTTGATACTTTTTCTTGTCTGGAGCATAGAATGACAACTACTGGATGGAATTTGATAAAACTTCATACAATGGTGAAGCTCAATGAGAGGAAGTGCAGTGTACAAGAACCGAGACTCTATTGTACCTAATTACCGAGCAATTGTCCCTCTTTGATACTTTTTCCTGTCTGGAGCATACCATGAAAACTACTTGAATTTGATTTTGAGTACATCACACATGATAGGTCTAGAAATGCCACAATGATTATGAATTGACAAATACTTGTCTCCTTTTTAAGTTTTATGGGGTGGGGAGACATCGACGCTTTGCTCGAAAACAACCCCTTTAGTTCTTATTCTTATTCTTCTTCTTCTTCTGACAATTTCCTTTGTCCAGAACAGAACTCGGAAACCACTTGAAGGAATTGATTGAAACTTGGAGCATAAATATATGGCAATGTGAAGTTGTGCACCTTGCAAGAGTTATAACTCTGGGCCACTTTATTGCAAAGTTACCTCCCCTTTTTCAATATCTTAATTGTGTAAACTGTGTCCAGAGCAGAACTGGGGAACTACATGAAGGAGTTGATTGAAACTTTGAACATAGATAGATGGCAATGTGAAATTGTGCACCTAGCAATAGTTATAACCCTGGGCCACTTTGTTACAAAGTTATCTCCCCTTGTTCAATAATTTAATAGTGTAAACTTTGTCCAAAGCATACCATAACAACTACTGGATGGATTTTGATAAAACTTCATACAATGATAAAACTCAATGAGAGGAAGTGTAGTGTACAGGAACCATAACACTAATTTACCTAATTACCGAGTTTTTTCCCTTTAATAATTTTCCTTGTCTGAAGCATACCATGAAAACTACTGGATGGAATTTGATAAAACTTTATACAATGGTGAAGCTCAATGAGAGAAAGTGCAGTTTACATGAACCATTACTCTAATTTACCTAATTACCGAGTTGTTGCCCTTTGTTACTTTTTCTTGTCTGGAGCATACCATGAACTACTGGATGGAATTTAATAACACTTCATACAATGGTAAAGCTCAATAAGAGAAACTGCGGCGTACAGGACCCATAACACTTATTAACCTTATTACCGAGTTATTGCCCTTTGATACCTTTTCTTGTTTGGAGCATACCATGAAAACTACTAGATAGAATTTGATTAAACTTCATACAATGGTAAAGCTCAATGAGAGAAAGTGCAGTGTATAGGATCCATAACTCTTATTTACCTAACTACGGAGATATTACCCTTTGATACTTTTTCTTGTCCGGAGCATAACATGAAAACTGCTGGTTGGAATTTGATTTTGAGTATATTATACTTGAAAGGACTAGAAATGCAACAATGATAATGAATTGATAAATGCTTGTCTCTTTTTTAAGGGGGGGGGGGACATCTGTTAAAGAGATAGGGCCCGAGACTATTTCTGTAGAATTTCACAGATGACAATTTTGCCTACGACAATTTTGATAAAGGTTTTTATGTTTTTGAAAATGTGAAGGCTTTTCTGATGATCTTCTGTCAATGGACATCCTCAATCTTGTCAAGCTAGGGTACGTTTCAACTCGTTGATTCGCAAACATATATATCAGGAAGTCCTTATGCAATTTGCGATATCTTCAAACTTAACCACTTCAAAGATAACACTTAAGATGTATTGGTTTTTAATATCGACGACAAGTTCAAAAGCTCTCCTGCTTATCAAGTGGTCTTCTTTGCATTCGTCTGCTTCATTAGCCGCTGCCTTGACACGTGTCGTCGGTTCAGAAACGTCACCACAAAAAGACGTAATATAACAGGGTACCTTAAAAGTCAAAATAATTACTTCTCTGTTGATCTCGTTCATGTTGTTAAAACGCTTACGTTATGTCATGCTTATAACGAACTCATGTGGAATGTTTGAATCCAAAGGGCGTTGTATTTGTATACAGTGATATAAAACATAAAGGGTCAGAAAGGTCGCTATAAGTGCATCACTGTAATCTAAAACAAGTCGCAAACAACCATTTTAAATGTTAATAAATAAAGCGTATATATCTTTATTTTAAAACTGCCTTATCAGTATCAAACAGAACTTTGAGCCATTTGGTATTTGAACAAGACAGAGGCTTTCATTTGTGTATCAGTAGTACAGTCTCACACAGCGGGATACATTGTACCAAAGTATATTCTTTATATTCCTCTATTACGCTGATCTCGTACGTATTATTCGCCTCGACTCTTTCGGTGCCAAATTCAAAAGTGTCGGTTGAAACTTGTTTTGGATGCAATATTTTAACGAAATAAAAAACAGAAATGATTATATCAGATTTGGCTTTTTCGAAACCCTTAAGATTCAGACAAAATTTTCTTGTAAAAGAGTGAAGTTTCTGGTCAGCCGCCGCCTTCCTAGGCGGCGTCGGATCTTGGACTTCACTTTTTTGCAATGTAGAATTGAGTCGCCTATGGCGGTGAAAGGTCTGACCACAGATGTGTCAGAAAGCAACATTTTCATTTCTGACTGTATTAATCTCGTTCAATTCGTAAAACTAATATATCTTAACCCTTTTACCGCCAAAAGCGATCCAAGTCGACACTACAAACAAGTACATTTGCAAATCATACGCTCCCTTAAAAGAAGGCGCCTGATCAGGGATTTTTTTACAACAAAGTTTGATTCTAAATATTAGGGTGTCGGAAAATCCATTTGTTTTAATTCTGTTATTAATTTCGTTTAATTGTTTTCTCCTAAACCAGTAACAACCGACACTCATGAATTTTGCGACGAAATGGTTAAGCTTGTCGCCGAAACAAAATTTAAGTTTGATACTGAAATTGAGAGTAGCGCCATGGTTTACCTAACAACGTGTTTATCATCAATCACTGATAACCTACACGAACACATTGGAATCAGATCAGACGCCGATTCACACACACGTTTGATCCGACTCCAAAGTGTTTTACAGTCGGAGCAATAAACAATAAAAATGACAATAATATTATGACTTTTAAATGCAGTTTGTCTTGCATTTGCTCTAGCTTATAAGCGGTATTTACGTTTCTCCCAATGGAATCAGTACTATCCAGAATGGCTCACAGCTACTCGGCATATAGACCAAATATTTGATTTGTTTCAAAGTTTTTTAATGCGGGGAACAAATAAGATCAGTTATGGGTGTGTTTATATAAGATCAATTTGAAGCGTTGTCCTGCCAACCAAATCGTTGAAGATGTCACCTTGTTACATTCTTGTCTGCTTTATATATTAGCTTTCTATTCTATCCTTTCATCCTAATAATATAAATGCATTTAGACTTATGCACGATGAAATAATTTGATAAGAAAAAACGCATTTTAAATGGCTTTGAAAACTTTGTAGGAAATTAACAAATGCTCCATTTTCTAAACTGTTTTCAATAGTCATCTGCTTCAGAGGTGCTCCGTGGTAATAAGCTCTAAAGTTGTTAACACTATTGACTTATAGTCAAACGGTTCCGTTCTGAATGTTTCGCGGATTCATTGTGTGGCAAAATTGGGTTTAGTTGAGTTGAATTTTACGGCACTGCACTCGTGGGTAAGTCAATTGGCTCCTTTTTCAGACAAAAACAGTTGTTAGGTCGACATTTCATAGTTATCGAGATCAAAAGCTGGCGTTATCGCATGGTTGCGGCATTTTCCTTTGTTGTTTTCTGACCGTTATACCTAGTTGTACTATGGCCCTGGCTTTTTTTCCTTAGGAATTTTCAAAGTTTAAATCGACTACACACTGCTGCATGGGTATATAAGGGGGCGGTGCAGGCAAAATGAAGTAAACTGTGCTCTTACTACCTGATAACTGTTCCGGTATCAGATTTCCGAACGGGTTTTGGTATTTGCATGGCAGTTTTGATTGGTCAAAGCTTGATCGAATGTCATGAGGCGACGTATTTTGAATTAATTTTAGAAATTCGCTCAGCATATTGGACACGTGATCAAGGGCGTGTCGTTTAGAATGTCGCGTGTCCTATCTCGCAAAATCATTGGTTCAGGCCATGATACAAAACATATACTGCATCATTTCACTCGTGATCTAAATGAACCTGATCCACTCGGGCGGGGCTAAAGCCACACCCTCTTGTATTCAGGTTAATTCAGATACCTCGTGAAATCCATGCAGTATATATTACTAATGCACTGAAATATGAAGGGCGTGGCTAATATCCTCCAAAGTGTGGCCGATATATATCGCCCACAGTTAGCTCCATAGACTATATAGTAATTAGTCTGGGCAATATATAATTGGCTACACTTACAAGTGTGAGCGATATTTATAGTTCACCCTAGTTTCTAAGCCAATCACCGTCCGGAGACTTTAAAATCTTTGCTAGAATAAGTTACATATAAGATCACCTCTGCACCCAATACCTGGTTATTATAACTTAGCACTTTGGACTCGTCCAAGTGTATTTCGAGCAGTCAATGGGCGCGCTATATACGGCTTTGTTTTCATGGATGATTTATTTTTCCAATCACGTGACTTTAATCAAATATGCACAAAGAGTAGTGGGCGGGGTTAACTATCAGTCGGTTACAGTTCACGTAATGGCAAAATAACCAATCTTATTACTGTGCTTCGCTTGTAATAAATTTGGTTATTTTCCATTACATGAACTATAACCCACACATATCAGCCACACTTTATTTTTAGAACAGCTGACCTAGATTTGCCCCAATCTGGCAGTTCAAGTAAAAAGTCTCCATAATTATCTCCTTTCTCGAAATTGTCGAAATCTTCTAAAAGATCACCAAATTGCGTATTCGTTATTGTATTTGCCAATAAATCTGATTTGTCCAAGCTATCAAGAGCTTGGGATAACACCAGGTCGTCGCCGTCGTCGAAGGACGAGAGAGAATTCATGGCTTTTCTAGTCAGCAGCGCGCACAGAATGAAGAATCCACGGCTGATCAAAAATTCTCCCGGGCGCACCCATTACAATGACCAATGAAATGTCTACCGACCTACACAAGACAATTACGATTGGATAGTTTTATTGGGTTAACACTGTGTGGTTTGCATGCACGGATTAAGTGTGGCTCGGAAAGAAAATGAAGACTGTAGGAGAATATGGATTCAAATAATAATCACTCGAGCATTTTAAT
>JAULCE010071658.1:0-13087 GCA_032359355.1 Macoma nasuta | reverse complement strand
GCCCAAGCTCATGGGATGATTAAAAATGACATGCAGCTTTTTTGGTAAATGAGATGTTCGATTCCGTACCCTGTCGTTCTCAAGAAATTTTTGTCTGCTTCATTTTTAAAAATATCGGTTTAGGTAAAATTTGTAGAAAATGTTGGCCAAGTGTGAAACAGTTATGTTCCAGTTCAGTCTTGCAAGCTTTTCACTGTTTGCTACTTCACACGTATATTGTATGTGTCAGTATATATTCATTTTGTAGCGAAAACTGTATCTTTTAACATTTTGTTGGACCTATTGAGCGTCTGAATGTTTTGGATAATTATCAGAGAAAAAATGTCCTACCGTGAGTACACTTCCTCCCCCAATCTGGGTCCTCTGATTAAACTTCGCACGTACAAAAATGACATTACATTTCGGAATGAAATATTCATTTAACTTATTTGTAATCTTTTTAAAGTCCTTTACTTCGACTGCCGTTAGCGTGAGAGAGTTCAAAATATCGTCTGCCTCATTTACCATACTAAAGATGAGAGTATTAACTTGAACCTCCTTCTCTTTGCCTTCTAAGCCTCAAGCGGACCGAAACCTCTGAAATCTTTGGAGCAATTTATCCAATGCTTCTGGCCAACTGACTGTACCCCTGAGCAATCACAAGTCTCCATACAGTGTCAGTCCTATAACCAGTATCTCCCAGCCCACTGCAATGTACACCTGAGCAAAAGCAAGAGAAAAGTCAACAAACCTCCATTAAGTGACAGCCATGTAACCAGTATCTTCCAGCCCATCTAACGATTATCTTTCAGCTACTGCCTTGTGCACCGGAACAGAAGCAAGAGAAAAGTCAACAAGCCTCCGTACAGTGACAAACTTATAACCAATAACTTCCAGCCCACTGCCTTGTACAAGTAAACAAAACAAGAGTAGGCCAACAAGCCTCTGTACAGTGACCATTTTAAAACCAGTATTTTCCAGCTAACTGTCTTGTACAGCTGAATAGAAGCAATAGAAAAGTCAACTTAACATCGTACAGTGACAGTCCTATAACTAGTATATTCCTGCTCACTGCCTTGTTAACCTGAACAGAGGCAACACAAAAGTTAACTAGAACTTTAAGCCATACCCCAACCCGCTCCCTGTCTAGGTTGTATACTTTGATCTTAATTATGGTATTACTAGAATTCACAGAGCAATATGTTTATTTAGAAAATCTGTAACTGAACCAGGGACCACCATGGAATTGTAGCAGTTATCAGAAAATAGTCACTAAAGTATGTTGGTATTATGTCCGCACTTATCCTCTCTAGGAGCCTGTTGCAGTACAAATTGTCCAGTTTATCTCCTCTCCTGTGTGTTGGTGTCTGAATATACTGTTTATAGCCGTAATAGCTCGTCATTTTCTGCAATTCTTTCACAGTTGGACATTTAGTCTATGTGTCTATATCAAAGTCACCAACTATAAATGAAGAGATTCCTTGGGTATCACATGAGATAAGCCTCTGAATTTGTGGTAGGAAGTCTTTTCCAACTAGCTTTGTTTTATGGTAGAGAAAGAGTAGGCACAGTCGTTGAGTTGGCATCAGTTTTGGTGAGACAATAACGAAAAGATGTTCAGGCTTGACACATTGAATTCTCCACTGTTTGAGGACTAGCAGGTCGTTACGGATGAACATGGCTAAACCTTCTCTTTTTCCTGATTTGGCGTTAGTCATCGGAGTAGAATGTTTTGGAATGATTGGCATGGGCTGTATGGTGTTGAACATGTCTCAAATAGGCATGCTATTTGTGCAATTGAAAATAATCATCATTACTGAGAGATTCCCAGTGTGGCTTAAAAGAGTTTATATTCAGATACAACAGTTCAAAGTACACCTCAATTGAAAAGTAGTGCTGGAGTAAAGTAAGCAGACTTCTTCATGTTTTTTATATCTTGTAATGCTGGCACATTAACATTGATCTTGCTTTCAGAGACATTTACAAGGAAACACAGGCCATTGATGCCTTTAGTTCTACTCATTGCTGTGTAAAACTGGCCTGGATGAAAAGTTCTTTCACATGCCACTTAGCTCCTTGTGTATGGCGAGACCCGTTTAGCTGTCACCTTTGAGTATTTTTTCTAATAAGACATAGGAATCAACAGCAGAGATAGTTGTTCAGGTAGCCTGTCCATCAGGTTAACGTTCTTTTGCCTGTAGTCGGCTACACTGGTATGAAGCCGGTAACAGTTCCTACTACTGAGTTAACCATTCCATCTGCTACGTCTAAGACTTTCACCAGCATGACTCTTGCTTCCACAGCAAGTGAAATCATTGAAAACAAGCCGGCTGACAACTCTCAAAGGTTTACAGCTGTATAATCAACAGTTTTAGACTATTGTGCTTTGAAAGTATACACAGTTGTCGAGAGAGATTTCAACTTTTCAAAATTATCATCATAGGCAAAAATATGAGTCACGTCTCTAAGGTAATCACTAGAATCTTTATCAATTATCGTTGCTTTCAACATAAATATATCACTGTCAATTTCAGAGCCTCAATCAGCAAATGAATCACTATCTTTCTGCCGCTGTATTTCCGTACGTTCTTCAGTCTTAAATGATTTTGCCATAATGATCCATATAATGCAGCAAGATCATCAGATGGGCGATAAAACACTGCTCTTTGAGCAACGGGAGATAGCTTCATTAAATCTCCAACTGCTAAAGCCTATTTCCCCCAAAATGATTCCCCATTTCCTATAACATTTCACAGAAGTCTGTGAAATGTCAGAAGCCTATCTCCCCCAAACATTGAAACTTCATCAATGATCAATATTTTCACATTTCCAATTGCCTCTCTAAAGGTTGCCTTTTTACTCCAGATAGTGGTATGTAGTCGTCTGTGCTCTTGGATTGCAAACGGAAAGCAGGCTGCCCTTCGATTTCCTACGCACGTCTAACACAAGAAACCATGGTCATACCACTCTCCGAATCGAAGGGTGAATGGTAGATGTAGTGACGCTATTTTTTACCTTTAAACCCCTACGCGACTTAAGCAAGATCGACACGGCCCGCAATGGCGGTTCCTCGCTTAACAACATGAACAAGTATGGCGTACAACTCGTTGTGATTTGAATCAAAGCGGTCAAATTGACACTGGACAGTTAGCGCTGAAGTGTTACTCAGGGGGAAGCAACCGGTGTTAGTTACCACAAAACTACACCAGACGGACAACGCATGTTCGATTCGACATTTTACTCCGCATGCGTGCCGTATCTACCATTCTTACCTCTTATCCTGTATTGTACCTTAATCGAAGGATACCCAGAGTGAAGTGTGTATGCCGACACGTTATAGGCAGCTGCACCGGTAGGTGCACACACTAAAACGGGAGTTTCATCTTCTTGACCACTGCGTATTAGAAAACGTGTGGCTGTCTGGACAATGACTCTGACAACTTGACATTTTCCTAAGCCGGCACTTCCAGTGAGGGGAAGGCTTC
This sequence comes from Macoma nasuta, assembly GCA_032359355.1. Taxonomy (NCBI): domain Eukaryota; kingdom Metazoa; phylum Mollusca; class Bivalvia; order Cardiida; family Tellinidae; genus Macoma; species Macoma nasuta. The sequence goes on along the minus strand of JAULCE010071658.1, from coordinate 9,623 downwards.
TGTGCTGGTACCGTAAGTGAAAGAATCATTAAACAAGCAACTTAAAGCAGTAGAACATCAATGTATGCATTGAATGTACTTCTGGGACCTGACTCAAACGCATTCACCACACTTTCAATAGCCCTTTGTCTTTCTTCTTCGCGTTCAGCTTTGTCCTGTTGTGTTTGAGGAGCAATCACATTCCAGGCCTTATCATGTTCTCAACAGCGATGTCCATTTTGTCTGCATATTGCCGATATACAGCTCTGTTTTCTTCAATCAGTTCTAGTTTTTTCTAGAACTCTCTACACAGGTCATCAGTTCCGTTTATCAAAGGACACTACAGCAGGAGTTGAGAATGGTAGTACTGTTCTGAATGCTTGTTCACAGACCATTGATGCGACCAGATAATAGCTGTTTTGTACGTAATGACATAGATCACATTTGGTTCTGAAGAGTTATTGAATGACCACAATAATTTTCATCAGAAGTGCTCGATGGTTTCTTTCCACCAGAATATCTGTACTTGGCCGCTAAGTCGGCCAGAAGCATAATTTCCAATGCCTTGGGGATAGCTGCATAACGGTTCAGTAGGCCAGTCTAAGACAGTAAATATTTAAAAAAAATGACAAGTATAGTGGAGATATGTTATTCTGGTAGGACAGTATATATGACTTGGTGACTTATGCGTTACATATGGGACTGAACTCAGTTTGCCACATTGTCCTGACACTGACAAATTAGTCGCATTATTAATCCCTTCATCCCTGAGCGCCAAGGAGGAAAGAAAACTACTACAATTATTTTACGTTTAACTTGCCTCAGCCAGGGATCAAGTCCACAACCTCTTTAACCGCAGGTGGACACTTAACAACCATAACCACATGCCCCCTTCCCCTTGCAAAAGCAGTTTAACAACAGTAACATGCATGTTATATATTTGACACCAATGGAAAGAGCTTTATCAATTATTTACTAAGTTTGAATATTATCAGAAATGCCGCCTTTATCATTAATGCAAATGGAGATGTTTTGGCAAACTAGACATAATAAGAGCTATTTAACTCTTTCCTCCATGGGTTAATCTAAAATCATAACAATTGTTTTCTTTTTTCTTTATGAAAATGAAATAAAGATTTGACTTTTTTATGATGTTATGAAGAATGGAGTATTTGCTTATGGATCTTAAATTATCGATTTTCCATGAATTTTCAAAAACTTGAGGTTTAAGAGGCACCTAGAGTGGCTATTTTGGAGAAAAAGGTTAGCAAAATACAATTGACCATAAACACATCAGTGATGTCATCATTAAGCTTTTCCAATATTTCTGAGGCGTGTGTGGTGTTGAGGTAGATGTGGGATGTGCACTATTTGTCTGGAGCCTTTGATCAGTGAAAGAGATTTCTCTGTGAGTTAGGAACGTCTAGGCTACAGTGTTCATTGACGTTTTGACACCAAGATTGACTGAAGACTTGCTGATCGCTTTCAGAAACAGTGTTTGAAACATATGAGGCAACATACATCACGCATGCAAAAGTATTTATGACAAACTGAACGTCAAGGTTTTCTTTCCAGCACTTCATCAATGTTGCATTGTAATTGTTTATATTTCCTTCATTTTCAGATCTCTTCAGGAGGCCAGCAGGATGGCCATGTTTTGTTTAGATCGAATGCAATGCATTCAAATATGTGTCTGCACCTCATAAGTTCTTCAAAGGTCATCTTTGTAGCAGTGTCAGTCTCTTGGAGTTGATTATAAACAGCTTCTAGAGTCTGTGTGAAAAGTTCCTGGCAAGCTTTTTCAGGATTTCTTTGCAAAGGTTTCAATGCCAAATTGTTTCAGAATGGCCATCGAGGGCATTGAAACCTGCAGGAGTTGCCTTCTTTCCTAAAGGCATCAGAATGTGTGTGCTTTTGCACAAGTAGAAGGGTGTTTCTTGGGTAACTCACAGGTTACATGTTTGTTCAAAAAACAGTATTTCATCTTCTGAGTTGCTTTCAAAGCTTTGAGAATCTCTTATCAAGGCAAACATATGTATATGAGGGGAACCTTTTTGTTAAAATTCAATTATATACTTATAATACGTGGTCATTCCAAGTGGCTGCAATTCTTAGTTGATTAGAATGTGTTTGAGAAACAGCTGGACATGATTGTTATAGTCGCGGGATGCTGTGACTGGATAAACACGAAAATAGTCAGACCGCTGTTCCAACAAGTTTTCTATATCGTCTGCTGAAAAAACTTTGCCTTGTTGCGCGTCAATTATTTGAATTGTGTCATGCCATTCCAAGTCATCAGCAGAAAGTGTGATGAACAATGTTCACGGTCCTAATTGCCTAATCGTGCCTAGAATGTCATACAGCATCTTATTAAACCCTCTGCAAAAAGTGTAGTCCAAGATCATATGAATCATATCTGCCACTCTTTGCTTTATATCCTTCACTGTAATACTGTCATCTCTGCCTTTCCTCAATGCAACTGACAGACAGTCTTCGCATCTGCGTTGTGCGTAAAAATGTATTTTATGGTTTTTGAAAAGTGCATCCTCAATGTAACCCTTTGTTGTCAATCCATTGTCAATCCATATTTTCCTACAGGAAATAGCTAGGGAAGTAGAGGATATTAACATTCGTGTTTACTAAATATCATTTTTATGAAACAAGTTGCCTTAAACGCATATGATACGAGCCTTGGCGAGTGTCATATGGTTTTAGTCAACGAGTTTCACAAAAATGATATTTAATAAAAACGAATGTAAGATTCTATTTATCACAAAAAGAGCAATTTTAGAAAAGTTCACAGTTTGACACACTAGTCAAAACGTCCTCCGTATAGGGTTTTGCCGAAAAAAAGCGGGAATATGAACGCGACGTCATGAAAACGCCCTGTATACAATGACGTCATGCGCAACGTCGGCAAATGGTCCCTTGCTAGGCGTTTGAGTGTGTTTATGAACCGGTTTCAAGTTATTATATGGTACTGGACTACAATATCGGCAAAGCGGAAGTGCAACAAAGGGAAGATACACTGTTTCTCACACATTTGCAGACCGTAAAAACCCGTAGTACGTAAAAGTACCTAGTAATCCTTACTGATCCCACCTTAACCGTTCTAGTCAGTAAAAATCCTTGATAAATACCCGTAGAATAACGTGGCAATCCGTGGGTGGTCCGAAGGTGACCTGTACTGATCGTTTTACCATCACGTGACACGGCCCTCTATGCAATATAAGTACGTTTTAGTAACGTTAACAGCGGTTTAGCAGAGATAGGTACGTATAAGTACCGATTGGTACGGGCTTCGTACGGATTAGTAAGTATTGCCACGGATTATTAACCGTCGTATAATTTTGCCCATATTCAAAAGATCAGTACGGGTTGAGTCGAACCTACGTATGATAAAGGATATATATGGACACTTGCGGATTCAATCCACAGTAGTCCGGGATGGCCGTCTGTTTGGTTTTGTTTTGTTGATTTGTATCCGTTTCTGCCAACTTTTGGGCTAATTGGACGTGATGGCCGTCCGTGAAAGTGTGACCGAACATACTGACCACGTACGTATCGGCCCGTAGTACTGTACAAGTGGTTATTTTCGCTGGTGGAAAATTTCGCGTTTTCTAGTGTGTATGCGTTTCGCGTGAGGAAATGTTCGCGCAAACTTAATTTTCGAAAAATCATAAAATTCACACGCCGTAAAAATTACTTTAACACAGTTTCGCTATCAAAATTGATGCGGAATAGAAAGTCAAAACAGATGACTGATGCCTGAGCAATTAGAAAACACAATAGTTATTGTACTTCTTATCCCCAAGTCACATAATTATTATCACATCCAAACAGTGTAAGGTGATAATTGCTTAATACAATACATCGGAGGCGTGTTTGGAGACACCCAAACTTCTTAACCAACAAGCGTAAAAGGATTAGATTTGCAAATCAAACCTCAGAAGTTAATGGAAAATTGATTTAAACTCATATTATGTTGAGACGAGTAGACCCAGTTATTCCCTGATCGCTACACTGGGGAGGTAACTGCGGATAGATTCTTGATTGACAGTGTTATAGTAGATTTTACACCACGGTTCTCATCTGACACTTTATAAGCAACAGACAGAAAAAAGATAAACTTTAATGAGGTTGGTTAATCAAAACATTTTCAGTATTTATAGATTGTGTTTTGAACATACACACTGCATGGCTACTTGAGTATTCGCATGTCAGATCTTAGAGTCACCCGGTGTCACGATAAGACTTTCGGTTATCTTAGGTCGTTTACGTTGGCTGAAATTTTCGCCGTGAAATTTACCGCTTATACAGTAATCCGTATTATCCCGCCCTATTTCGTAGCTCCCCGTGGCAAACCGTGCTAATCACTTCCATCGATCTACAGGGTCACTTTTGGCCGGAGTCACCCCGTGAAAACTCGTACTAATCCGTATCGACCCGAAGCCACACGTTCTAATCCTCGATTCATACTTAATTATATCTTGGATCATCCCTGGTTTAACCTGACTAAACCGTTGTCATCCGTAGCAACTCACGGATGAGGACCCGTCCGGTGTCATCTGTGTCATTTTAATCTGCAATCCTTGAATGTGTGACAGGGGCATTACGGACCCTGCGGACACGATACGGACAGTTAGACTCAGCGGATGCGATACGGACGATTACGGATAGGGCCGGCATTCCATAGTTCCGTGGTCCTCGGTCCGTGTCGGTGGTCCGAATCTGCTTTGGTATCCGTGAAGCTTCGCTCAACAAAGAATACGTTAGGTACATTCTATACGTCCGATCCGCGTCCGGGTCCGGGTACGTGTCGCGTCCTTTCGCTCGGTGTGCGATTTTTCACATACACGGACAGTTCACAGAGAGATCTTTAGGTTCTAATTGTCAAACTAATGTTAAAATAACATCGATCTAGTATTAACCATTTTATTAATTATCATGACAAACACAGAATACAATGTTTACAGTCAAACCTGTATTAAGCAACCACTCAAAACGAGACATGTGTAATCTTTTAGCTCTTTACTCCACAAGCTAGTTTAGACTAATCTACAAGGAAAGAATCTGATGAAAAATATGAAAATCAAGGCAAACGAAAAATGCCATTTTTGTATTGTATTGAAATCATTGTAGGAAACAAATCATTTGGTCGTTACGAGCAAATGCTTCATTTCCTACAACGTTTTTCAATAGCCATTAGTTAAAGAGGCGCTAAAATGCGCTTATGTGGAGGAAAGGATTAAGACAGATGGTCACTTAATTTAGAACGAAAGTGATGCAGAAAGCTCTGAAATGACCTTTCTCCATTACATTCGTTCTGCATTAAGTGACCACCTGCCTTTTGTAGTCATTATGATATTTGTTTGATGGCCGCACTAGACGACTGTATATCCATTCGCATTCAGATATTGCATAATTTAATCGTCAATATAATCCAGTGGTCGAACTCCAATTTGTTTTGAAAGCGACATTCTTTTTCTTTTAACATTCAAAATGCAACGCGAGGGTAGGTATTCGTTTCCATGCGTTTTTATACGGATCCTGTCACGGACAAATGGTGTACGGACACGGACACGGACGCGGACCACGGACCACGGACCACGGAATATGGAATGCCGGTCTAGAACGGATAGATATGGACGCGCCGTCCGTACCATCCCCAGAGTCCGAATTATGTCCGTGTGACTTGGGCATTATAGAGCTGAAGAACAACCTGAATAACTCTTAAGTCTTCAGCCGATATAGGAAAGACAAATATTGTAGATCCTGATATGATCTACATCATTTTCCCGTCCGACTACTATTTTGACCACAATTGTGTATGATTAAATCATCTTGTACGATTCAAAGTATAATCACACTCAGGTGCCCGAAAATTAAGAATAATTACTGCATACTTACATTGGCAAACTGTGGTCCGCCAGTGCTGTTGACAAAGTCTCTCATGAAAACGAACGGGAACAAATGGCTGAGTGTGAAATCAAATGAGATTTTCTCATTAAAGTCGGCACACAGGTTGGGGCAGTCCAGGTGGAAGGCAATCTCGAAATCTCCATTCGGTATAAAGGTCAGCAGCTGTTGTCTAGTATCCTCCGGAAGTAACGGCAATAAAAGCTCTGAAGGACAAATATCAAGAAAAATAAGTAATAGTCTCAATTTTAAAATTCTTGAAAAAGCTTGGGAAAGATTTTACTGATATATCTCGTTTTGTACAAATACAATACTTTCACGTAAGTTTACTCTTTTCACCCTTTTTAGACTTATTCACATGTAAATAAACTGATGCGAATTATGAGTATCAAGGCAACACGTCTTGGTGACAGGTTCTATCAAACGTTGATTAATTATTCAAATAGTTGCAATTTAGATCAGGTCCCAAAATGATTCCATTTTTATGAAAATCAGGAGGCAATCAGAATACTTAGACATGATAAGTGATAACAATTTATTGAAAACATATTACAAGAGTTGAAAGGAAATTACATGATCCTTTACCCTTTCCTCAATATTTAAGCGCCCCAGTAGCTTATGTCTATGTAAAACATTGTAGGAATGGATCATTTTCTCGTAACAAGCAAATGTTCAATGTTTTGCAATGTTTTGATTCTCTTTAAAAATGACATTTTTCCTTTTCCTGGATTTTAATTTTTTCATTAATTCTTTCGTAGTGGATAAGCTAGTGAAGGAAATGGATGAAATAAACCAGTTTATGATATAATGTATTTATTCCATATGCTTTTATTTTCTCAATTGTAAGTATATGATGAAGAGGAAAAATATTATTGGAGAAGGGAAAGCACCAATTCTGAAATGTTTTGTAAATATATTTTGAAGAATTGATCACTTGCTCACTACGAACGAATGCTTTATTTTCCACAAAATTTGCAATAGCCATATTTGCTACAGAATCATTTCTATGAAGTAAAATGTTATGCCAGCCAATTCCAACGATACTTAAACATTGAACTACAGGAAAATTATAGACAATTAGGCATTTGATACAACAATTAAAGCACTAACTACAAACCTGTAACACAAAAGTGGTTTAAACTTACACATTCGAAAACAAAATGTTGTTAGTAAAAAGTTATTTTTTTATATACGTGTTCTTTAAAAACTCTCTTCAATGTTTCAAAGCGCGGTACTCCTATCTTCAGCCTAGATTTATGTCTGTTTTGTCCATGTGTGTCTTCTATATGTAGCGTATATTTGGGCTCGCGTGTATGTGTGTGTGTGTGTGCGCGCGTGTATGAATATGCTGAAAATTTACTTGTGTCTGTGCTGTTCGGGTGGTTGTTTATTGTGTATGCAGTATGTCCTGCAATACCTTCTTATCTACTTTTATGCAAAAGTAACTCTTTGAGTTATAAAGAAAATACTTTTAATGTATTCATTCATACACCGTGATAAAAATTGTACTGAATATATGGTACATGTAAAGTATGTGTTTGTAAATAATTTATATTCCGTTAACTTGATAAGATCACATTCAAAATCCAAGAATAATCTCTAACTCTTTTTGTTTGTTCCCAAGCTTCTACCAGAATGGTAGAAGCTGGGCACCAAGCAAAAAAGACTAGAGGTTATTCTTGAGATATAAATATGATAATGCGTTGGTGAATACAATGTATGATGTTTTATGTTCAAGCATAATGCCAACATGGACAAACGTATTAGAAATGTCTAAAAGTTATTTTTTTTATACAGCATTACTTTAAAATGATGTTTAAGTTTCCCTTGTCTAAACATGGAACACAAGCAATGTGCTAACATAATGTCAATATGTTGGTTCTAACCTAATACTAGAGCACTATAGAACTGGCCTGCACAATTGTTTTATTGTACGGGCCTACTATCAGGGGACTGTGTCTTGATCTGAGCACTCAAAGATTCAAACAAATGTCACTAGACAAATCTTATTTCCTCAAGCTATACAATAGCCAATGATCATAAACCAAATAAAACTAGATTTGGCATGGGATGTATCTGATGATCAAAATTGAGATACAATCTTGGAACCAAACACTATAAACTTTGAACAATAAAACTAACAGCGGTTCCAAGCCAGTGAGATGGCTGGCCCATGCCTCAGTTTGACACTATCGCGGGGCGAAATAATCATGGTGGGCTAAATAAAATACCCTGTCTATGTCTCAGCGCAACCCCGAGCTGGTGTTGTTTGAACCCTTAAGCTCAGCTTTAACTCCGAGCCTATGATGTCTGAGCAAAACCGATATGGCTCAAACCTATCGTTTCAATTCAAAAAGCTCAGCAGGCGGTTCTTAGCATGCTGTTCCGAGCACGAGTGATGTTATTTGAAATCTTCCAAATGGCTTTCATCAAACCTTATAACCATTATGTAGCTCAGACGTTATATATACTTCTACAACGAGCTATTAACCGGTTGCAAGTAGTTCAGAAGCTATATATTAGGTGTCTTAGCTCATCTAAGACCAATACTGATAATCGTTGGTCTGACGTTTAATGTTGCTGGAGCGAAATTGGAATATGATCATTCATGCCAGCATAACGCAATGATTTCCAAAACTAACAAATCGCAATGCTATTGTTTAGCTTGGTACTTGCTTCAAGATATAGGGCTCTCAGTGCAATACTGTTTACATCTGTTATCAAAACAACAAGCTTAGACTCGAAGCATTCACAGAATTTAATGAGAGCTAATTCTGCCGAAATGAAGTGCGATCAAGGTAACCGGATAATTGGCTTTTAAGTTCGTTCGCTGAATCCCAATCTCCTGAGCATTTTTACAAGATCTGTCGTCTTGAACTAGGAGTGTGTAATAGACTATCGGCACTACAGCGTTAGGAAAATAGCAATGAAGTTTCTTTTAATTCTTCATGCACATACTGTGTCTCAAATCCTTGAACAACGGTCTCACATATGAAATATTAAATAGATACATACAAAGAACAAAAACAAACTTCCAAATCAACCTAAAAATATGTTAATTAACTTTCGACATGAACATGACATACTGCTAATGAAAGAGGCGTAAGTTATGATCAACATTTTATATCTTAAATTAAAACGTACAGTTTTCAGTGTATATAACGGTTATACAGAACTTATTTCTCCATACATGGAACTTGCTTGAATAGTATAAGATATTTAGATATGCGGAAAACAAAGTACTTGTAGCTTTTTCATTTGCTTAAGTTATTTCAATATTGGTTTATTCCTTTACGCCATTTGTAATTTTAGACGCATTTACGAGTATAAGGTAAAAGCCAATAGAAATGATGTTTATCTAGGCCAAAAAGGAAAATGTCATTTAAGAATTGTTTTGAAAACCTTGTAGGAGACGAATAATTTGCTAGCTACGAGCAAATACTCTATTTCCTACAATATTTACAAAAGGCACCGTGCTGCTAAAGAGGTGTCAAAAATGATTTGAGTTGAGTTCTACCGCACCGCAACACTGTATAAAACTAGAAAGTAAAGTCTTGCAGGACACGCCACATACAAAACAAACACCCCACCATAATAGCAAATAGTTCTTCGTCCACACACGTGCGTGCGAGCGCTTGCACACACACAAACAAACAAACACACACACACACACACACACACACACACACACGATCAGATGTGTTAAAAGCTACCCTAATGACTTC
>JAULCE010071547.1:0-13089 GCA_032359355.1 Macoma nasuta | reverse complement strand
TTTCACATATCAGGCATAGTTTTTTGTAAAGATCTATTCATATTCTTTTGAAAAATAGTGAGAAAATAGGGGGTCATATGTTAAATAAGAAAAATATTTTCTCTGGTTTACATGCACTCATATTTATCATAGTTTCAAAAATGACGCAACCCATTGGGTACCCCTCTTACTTTCACTTTCACGTAATTTTCAAAACTGTGACTAATTCACTTGGCAGTGTCACCAAAATGCCTCATTGATACTCCAGTATACCATCCAGTACAAAAATACCACATTTTACTGACAAAAGTGCTACTTTTAGGCAAAAAGTTTGGGATTGTTTTATTGCGGACTCCCTTCGACTACACCACGGAGGAACTTCTGGCGTATTTAGTGGTCTGGACCCTAAAGTATATTAGAACAGACATCATGTCTCTACAGAATGTTTTCAAATTAAATGAAACACATTAAACAATGCACATTCAATTTGAATAATAATATTACTATATGGAGTATTTTACTAGACACAATATAGAATGCTAAATTGTTGATATATATTATTAGAATATCATCCGTGACTCCTACCGGTTTGAAAGTTTAAACTGTGTTACTAAAAGTTTTAACGTATGTATGCTTCATGTTATAATACCTTTACTCTTTCGAACAACACAACAGCTGCCAATGCATTTACAAATGTGTGTTTGGTAGTGTCCAAAAAACACCTTAACCCTGTCTTTAAGATAGATTTACTCTCTTAAACCTGCTCTTAAGAGCACTAGTGATATATTTATGTTTTACCACATTTATAACGGATAGTTAAACTAACATGGTTTCATCATGATGCATTCCTATCAATATAAATGGATGTTACTTGAAATGTGGAGTCATGAATGTTTGGTCATACTATGAATCCAGGTTAAAACATAGAATTAAAATGACTATTTCAACCATGGACTTGCCATTTAAATTTAGCCTATAGTTACATCATAACACTCTTATAGAGCAATGACTATTAAAAAGAATGTAGGAACTGGAGCATTTGCTTTTCCCACAATGTTTTCAAAGCAGTTCAACCATGGTGTTTTCCTTTCTCCTAGATCACATTTCTATTCACCATACACTTTCGTTGTGGGTAAATGAATTGAAAAAAATGCCGTGGACAGTTGGTGCGAACGTGTGATACAGGTAGCTTATGATGCATTTATTATTATAAGACATAATATGGAACACATTTTGTTTTTCAGAAGTGATTTAACACATATTCAACCATGTCCCAAATTTAAGGTTAAAACACATTTACGAAATTTTACGGACATTTATCTATCCGTATAGTCTCGTTCGGTCCTTCTTTATTAGACACCCTCCTGGTGATTGGCATCCGGCTGTGTTTTAATTGTAGCATGAGAAGTGGAACTCTCACTTCAGTATATATTATAACAACTTTATCTTATAGTGGAGAGTACCATTTGTTTTGACCAATCAAGTTCAACGATTAGCTAAGTATAGCTAGACTTCTCGTTTTCTGGGAGGTCCAATTACATCTATATTAATGAAGATAGGACATTGGGAAGTAGAGTAACCCTCTAGTTCTCTTATGATTAAAACAACGGGATTCCTTATTCCGTAAGCAATGATTTTAACCATTATGCTGTCTTTGGATGTTTCGTCCATTATTGAAATTCCACCGTGTTGTCTTATTATGAGAGGAACTTGGTACTGTATGGTTTATAGGATACTTGTCCGAAAAAGGGAAAAGGTATTCGAATATCGTTATCTTAAGCAACATTCATTATTTCCGGACTGCTTCAACATTTCTTTTCCAGTTTTAGGTTTTTAAAAAAATGGTGCGGTATGAGCAAAGGCTGCATCCAAGAGCTAACGTTTTAGCTCGCCTATTCGAAGAAATAGGAGAGCTTAGTAATCACCTATGCGTCCAAGTTGGCGTTTGTTTGGTTAAACCTTTGCGTGCAAGGCCTTTTTGAATTTGTGTATGCAATTACTTTGAAACTTCACACACTTATTCATCGTATAAGGTGATCTTGTATGTCAAATCCTATAACTCCTGAGTAGATTGTGGTTGAATTCTGTCCCTTTCTGGACTTACAGTTTTGGTTAATCGTTTGCGTGCAAGGCCTTTACTCAGACATTTTGTATGCTGTGCTTTGAAATTTCACACACGTATGCAGGGTCAAATGGCAAACCGGTATGTCGATTCCCATAAGTCTGGAATGGATTTTAACTGAATTGTGCCCTTTTAAGACCTAGACGTTTGGTAACACCTTTGCGTGCAATGCCTTTCCTCAGACACTGTGTATGCCGTTACTTTGAAATTTCGCACACCTGTCCAGGGTCATAAGGGGACCCTGTATATTAAACCCTTAACCTTGGAAACGGTTTTGACTAAATTGTGCTCCTTTTAAGACTTTTGCATGCAAAGTTTTTTTCAGACACTGTGTATGCTGTTGCTAAAGGATATACAGTGTGTCTTTATCTAATGCCATACATGTTCTGAAGAAAGCCCCGATATGCTATACTGCCCTCCAACAACTCTATCAGGAAGTGCATCTAGGTTCTAATTAAAAACTAATATGTTGATCAAATAAAAAGCTATATGCATCAATACATAATGAATGAAAATCAGTTGAATGAAAATCAGTTGCATGAATTCATAAAGATTATTGAAGTGGCATTAACGCAAATGGAGCACGGCCAACAACCGTTTTATAAAAGCGTTTGTCACATCGCCAAATTGGAATCAATAAGAGAATGGAAAAAAACCTTTAAAGATTCCGGTGGTATTATATATAAAACAATATTATCTTAGCTAGTGGATAATCATAAACACATGTTTGAATCTCAAATCCATGCAATCTACTATGAAATCTCAAACGCAAGCAGATGAATGCAATATTTGCACGATTAAGTCTATTAAATCCAAACCAACGTTATATATTTCAGGACAGATACGATCGGAACCAGATGCCGATTAACTCAACGTATGATTAGGACACAATGTATTTGACACGCATTCCATAGTTTTTGCAAAATTGGTTGATTGTGTACAATAATTAAAATGACGCAGATAGTTATACATAGCCGCCGATTTGAATAGTAGGATAAGAATAAATATATTTAGAAGATGCACATTATAGAAATATGCCAAAACGTTAAGGGATTCATCAGTATATATCTATAAAGATCACCTTTTATCATTAACCCATTCCTCCATATGCTTTTTTATTAATCTACAAGGAAAGTATCTGATACAAAATATATAAATATAGGAAAAAGTCTTTCTCGAATTATATTGAAATCATAATAAGGAATGAAACCTTTGCTCATGAAGAGCAAATGTTTCATTTTTAACAGTGTTGATAACCGTCATCATTTACAAAAGGCGTGTAAAAGGGTTAAGGTAATACAACTTTGAACTAATAAAAGGGCATGCAAGAATCATTTCAATTTGCCGGTATACGAAACCAATTATCAACCGTAGTGCCAAACAAGGGTATACTCTATTATGTCATTATTTAGTGTGCTTTACTATTATCGAACATTTACATATACTAATTAAGGAAAGTTAAGCATGTCTTTTTGCTACTTCATTAAAGAACAACTCGTAGTGAACCACAAAACAAATCGTCAAAGCCAGCAAAAGTTGGGTGCATTGATTTAGGTAAGAAAAGCTCTTAAACGTGTGTGAGTAGATCAAATCCTTTATACGAGAGGTTTTTTATGCCTACATTTCTTTAGCTTTCTTAGACGTTATAGCCTACGTACGTGTGTATCAGTGAAACTTTCAGTACAATATCTGATATTGAACAAATAGGTTCTAGCTCGATCTCAGCTTGAGGCGGTTTATGAAAGCATTACCTGGCGTTCATGAAACTCATCCACAATTAAATTTGAATACCCTCTAAATGTATGCTGTATTTTTTTGATTGTTCAATCGAAAGAGAGATTGCAAGGGATATCAAATTACAGTTAAACAGCATGCGGAAATTTAAAAATGGTAAAGAAGCAGGGTGAGATATGGGTAGTTGTGATATCGAGAAAGACATGTGATCTTAGAAAAAATAAAATATTGAAGTACAGAAAAACGGAATACAAGTATTTGCTGTGTATACTCGGACCAATTTTAACCTGTGGTCGTAAATCCCCGGTGTATTTACATTACGGCATACAGATAGTACTTACAAACAGTTAGTGCTATAGTTTGAAGTTAGGCCATATTTTCATTTATCAATAATAAGATACAAAGACGTAACCTTGGCATTTAAGATCACTCAAATTCAACATGTATGTAGTAACTTTTTTATATTTTAACCTCACAAGTGACTTATTCTTGAAATAAAATGCCATTCAATAACTATTAGTATGTGGATTAAATTATTAAATTATTAATAGCCTCTTACCTCAATACACCGGATAAACCGGATGACTTCAGCTTTTTAAAATATTCGACAATGGGGTGCAAGTAAGGTTAGTGTAGTAAACAATGTTGACCTAGTTTCAGTAAAAGGGAAATTATCTTATCAGTAATCATCAGAATAACAGTAGTTTAATATTTAAGTGTTAAGAAACTGTTTTTTATTTTTTTATTTTAAGTATATTACAATCAAATGGCAGGCAATTTGGATCCGAATCAACGTCTTATATGTTGGGGTTCATTTTAAATTCAAATTCAAATTAATTTAAAATTGGCAGTTTTCTTTTACCTAGAATTTCTTATTTTTCTTTTTTTCTTGTTGGTTAGTCTAAATATAACTTATGGAGGAAATGATTAAATAGTTATGCGACAAAACCAGGTTCGCTGGTATCATCGTTTTATGTAAAAACAGTCGATATAGATAGTTCAAGAAAAGCGAGATGAATAGCATATATATAACAGCTATATATGTCCAATGTTTCACATTTTTGTTTCAAAATAATACTGCAAGCTTTGTGGTGCCCTCATTTCAAAACATCCATTGGGTCTATATTCTAATAATGTACTGTCCCGGGGCGGTATAGCTTCGGTCGTACAGAGATGTTCGACATGATTTATAATAATTTAAGTAGATTAACCCTTTACTCCACCGCAGAATCGCCTTTAAGCCCCTTTGAAGCAGACCATTATTGAAAAACATTTTAGGAAAATAAGCATTTGCTGTTAAAGAGCAACACTTCAATTCCTTACAATATGTTCCATACAATTCAAAAGTAACACTTTCTTTTCTACTAGATGTTCACCGTCTTTATCAAATATTTTAATTGAGAACGAGTCTAATATAGGATGCGGAATAAAAAAGCACGATCACAGCCGTATCAATCCGGTGATTGTAACTTGACAATACAACTTGACTACCAACATATATTTAGATTTGATTTTTACAGTGCTTAAATTCTAAATTTTGAGTAAGTTGCAAACGCTATATCCTACAAGTAGATCTACAAATGTGTTGCAGAATTACCCCGTTACTCCATTATGTTAATATAGACACATTTACAGTGAAAGGACATTCACCAATCATAGAGTAATAAGTATACAACAAGAGCGCATTTGGGCGACTCTATTACTAATGACTATTGAAAAGCTGTGAATAGTGAAGCATGTGCTCCTCACGAGCAAATGCTCTACCCAATACAACATTTCAATACAGTCCGAAATCGGCACTTTGCCAGTGCCTGAATATTTATCCTGTTAAGTAACCTCTTTCTATGTGGATATTTTAAACATAGATTGGGTGACAATTGTTGATATTAGTATGAGTGTTCAATGAAAAGCAATGTGCATAGGATGTACTTTCCATCGTTGGATTATGTTACGATGATAAATTTCTTAAACAGAGAAAATAAGATCTATTTGCTAGATATACACATTTAACCCTAATCCTTTAGAAAAAATGTAATCTCGGTCTTAAAAATTATCCTACGCATCTTTTGCAAATTTTATCAAAAACGGAGAATTCGATGATTGGCAATCAGCTTGTACCTGGATCTGACGTTGAGTTACCTGACTTCTGTTCTTGATTCAAATAGTGTGTAAAATGTAATGTGGTCTGCTTTCAGCATGTTAATGGTAATATCTACATGGGAATGAAATCAATGATTTCTAATAGTTATATACATGTACATATGTCGACGCTCCCCTTAACAACATTAAATAAGAAAGTTTAAACGTTTTACTCAACAAAAGCGTCTCTGTTATAGATAACGTTTATAAACATTGTGACAATTTAGCATTTTGCTCATAATGAACAAATGGTAAATATCTCACAGTATTTTCACAACCGTTAAAAATAAAAATTATCTTGCAGTTAGATACATACATGTATCCTTATCATATATTGTTTGTGTTTAAGTAAAATAAAAAATGAGCGTGTTTAGTAAATGGTAAAAGCCATAGGTTTTGCGGCAACTCTGGTGAGAAATTTGCAGACGATATTTTATAATTTGCTAAACAAGATCATGATACATTTCTAGAATCAGGAGTTGGCGTGGATTGATGCAGATACGATTATTGTTTATGTTATCGACAATGGCATGTCTTTAAAGAAGAACATAGCATGTGTTGCAGATACATAAATGGATCGTCCTACACACATTGGCAACTATCAATTTTCATTCAATATAAATGGTATAATAGGCAATCTATTATTGAACTATCCACATCTGATGGAAATACAATTTGATTTTTAGGACCACATTTAACCATGGCTTATATAAGATGTATATTAACTTTTGCTACATGCGTTTCTAAATGCAGTTTAACGTAGTTTATTCTTCTTACCTTTCATCCTCGTTTTATAACATAAAGCTACATTTGGGATTTTATTTAACTTAACCAAAGCGTCAAAACTAGGGCTATCAGCTGAAACTTAGAATGAAGATTAAATGACATTTGAATTTCATTGCCATCTATTCTAGTTCTATGGAACCACTTACTGCTGTGAAAGTCATCGTTCTATCAAATGTCTTATGATTTTCAACAGAAAGAGTTATTTATAAACAAACACTATCAGGTCTTATCCTTGAAACAGAAAAATTAATTATGTTTTGTTAGATCGATTAGGGTTCAATTCCCAAAGAAGCTTTCGCATTGAAACCTGTTCAAAATTAATGATTTGTTCTGGAAATATTTCTCGAAGCCTTTTGCATTTAATTCTAGAGAAGAAACCGATACACAAACGCTGCCTGTCATATAGTTCTTTTACCTTGCGTTATACCAAAACTAAACATTTTTGTTAAGTGGATATGTATTACAGCGTGACTTATATATGACTTAACTTTGTTCAAGTAATGGACATAAAGAGTAAAAAATTACACCATTCAATCACCATTTAACCCTTTCTTCTACAATAATGTTTAAAACAATGCCACATGAAAATAATTCGATGAGAAATTTAAATAATCTAGACAAAGTGAAAATTCCTTTTTTAAATGGCATTAAAATATTGTAAATATTGAAGCATTGAGCGATGAGTAAATGCTCCATTTCCTACAATGTTTTGAATAGCCACCAGTTACAAAGGCGCTAAAATGCGCTTTGGTTAGGGAAACGTTTAAGAAACCTTGTCCCAGTGGAAAACGAGAGAAACGAGAGTATTCGCGGTCACATGATTGAACAATGGTCTTGTTAAACAATGCCGGATGTGCCATTTCCCGAAAATGACACTTAACGGGTTTTTAAAACAATAAAGAATGAGTCGTCGATATAGCTTTGAACAAACCAGACAAGCAGTACATTGTTTCCTTTAATGTTATTGAAGATATATCTAAGAGATAAAACCTAAAAGGAAAACAGTACCTTACAGCTTATCAAAACAACACACCTATCGGTGATCTCGTTCTTAAACGGGGTAAGTGATAGTTTGTCAAAAGGCACTTACGACGTTTTAGAACGATATCAAAGAACAACAAGGAAATGCTTTCAACTGTATGGCTTTCCCAGTTGATACAAATACTCTGCCTTCTGTTTAAAAGCTAGTATACAGTCTTATCAGCCGAAAATGAAATGTTTGGGGGAAGTTACTTAAAAGACAAGTTCATACACACTGATTACATTAACCCTTTCAGTGCTGCAGCAGTTATGCGCATGCGTAAAATTTCCTCTCCTTCAGTTTTAAACTTCAAAGATTCAACTTTTACTGGTATAAAAATGGCTGAGAGTCAAACAGCTTAGAACCGGATGAGAGGCCGAATTATCCGGTTCCAAGCTATTTGCCTATGCCGCAATGGTACGGGGTAAGCAGTGAAGGTTGTTAACTATATCGCCATACGTAAGTTTAGAAGCATACACTGGCAAACAAATGAAAATTGGCAGATGTTGATCATTGTTTTTAAAAATAGTTTGCACAATGGGGCTTCCGCCACAGTCATGTTCTTCAGAGCCGTCGAAAATAAGTTTTTTATATACTTAATGATGGATTGCATCAATGTTTTAAGATCCCGTGTTTTGGAATATTTTCAAACAAATAATATCGACACATAAACATTGTATAATAACTCGGACTGGTAGATATACCCACTTGGTTGCCTGCATCGTTTAATATTTTACCTTTGAAACCAAGTGCGTGACGTGGTATTGGTTTTGGTTAATAATGTATGTAACACTTTATACGAAATACAGTACTACTAAGTGGCATTCTGTATAGATAAATACCCGCATTTTGTTGTCTTTAGCATTTATTATCTGATAGGGAAGTGTTGGGGAACAAATACGAATAAATCCGGACAAGTGTTATTTTGTAGTTATCATTCACTAAAGAGATCGTCATCGGGCGGGGATCTTTCAT
Source organism: Macoma nasuta (assembly GCA_032359355.1). Lineage (NCBI taxonomy): Eukaryota > Metazoa > Mollusca > Bivalvia > Cardiida > Tellinidae > Macoma > Macoma nasuta. Next base: position 4,333 of record JAULCE010071547.1, on the reverse strand, counting down.
TTGAATAATATTGAACTCATACTTTATTAAGACAATTTTAAAACAAATATTCGTTGTACACACTTTATCTTCTAGATGTTATAAACGGTTAATTAACCAAAAAGTGTTATAAATTTGTTCAATGTTCATGTTTTCTATGCCGTTGTTTAAAGTGTATTATATGGAAGTTCTGGATGGACTTCTTTGTTCCGTGTTCTTTCTTTATAACTTCTTTCTTACTACTCCCGCTTTTCATAAACGAAATAAAAAAGTAGACTATTGATATGGTTTGTTTTTGCTGTTTCTTTCTTTCGATTTTATTGATGGTAGATAACATATTTGGGTTGATCGAGTAATCGACTTTGCCACGCTAAGCACCTGATTTTATGAGTGTAATGGTAAATGGTACTTAATGATACTGCATGTAAACAGTAGAAAAGTGTGAATTCGGTCACATAGAAAAGAACAACTAGACTCGCAAAAATGTTGGTGACCCTTATTTTTTTTCTCCATTTTTCAGAATTTGCATGGTCTTTCGAACAACACAGTTCAAATACAAGCTATTATTTAAAACAATCACCGTTACTCCAGCAAACGCCCCTAAGAAGGGCTAAGATGCATTACCTTTTGTCGCGTAAACGCTCTAAGGAGCCGGTCAGGTGTCTCAAGGTAAACATTTGTTATGGTTGTTTTATCAAGTACCGCGAAGAATCCATATGCCATCACATAATATCTAAAATCACTATTAAGAAGTTTACTCGAACAAACAGTGTTAGTCTTTTAATCCTTTCTTATATGGTTGAGCTCGAGGCATCGGTTGCAACTTTGTACGTAGACTCGATGTCATTCATCCTTTTTAAACTAAAACACAACCGCAGCACATACTTTCATGGAGTGCCTGTAATCGATAGCACATACGTGGTATATTAAATAATCGAAACGAACCTCTTTGAATTCGTAAGACTTTGATAATAGAGGCAATTTCATCACGAATGTCATTAGTTTTAACGCTGGAACAAAATGGTAAATGTTGCACCTTTGTAAAAAGGAGGCCGCGTCACGAAACGATATTTATTACGTCCCGGGCTATATGAGGGCGTTGCCTCATTTTTAATATATGCCTAACCGGTAGGAACCATTTGGACATGAACGTAAATTGTCTAGTAGATCAGTATAGGGACGTAACAGATGGAGTGTAAATATTCGAGTGTAACACTTTAAGCCATATTTCATTTATAGACTTATCCACCATGAAACATTCTAATGACAAGAACGAATATGTAGTCAAATACAAACGCCATATTAAGTTGTCTTAAAAACATTGATTTCACAAGCATTATTTTTCATTTCCATCAAGATTTGAATAGTCGTTTGTTACAGATGCATCAAAAGGAATTATGTGGAGTTCAAGGTAATTTGTTTAGAAAAAAGACATAACGTAATGCGGATACGTTAAGTGATGTACAAAAAGGACTTACAATCATGACAATTTACAAGGTCCGGCGGCTAGGAATATTGGCATGTAATTCTGGTTTTATTTTCTTAAATAGTTTTTCATAATATTAAGTTCATTGCCATTCAACAAAAGCATCATTGTAAAAAGCAGAAATTCTTGCAGAATCGTACTCTATTGCTAGGTTAATGGATCTAAAAATGTTTAACATCATAGATGCATATAGTTCAGATAGCATCTAATACCCGATACGAAGTTCTTTTATAACGATTAATGGTCGATGTTGTAGCATTTCTATTTAGGTTAATGGAAGCCGAATCCGAAGTCAAATACAACGATTAAATGATATACGATTTCATTAACTTGATGCAGTGGTCTTTGTGGGTTGCGCTGAATCTGAAGAAAGAATGAATCATAGAGAATGAAGTATCGTTGTCACGCACATAGGGATATGGCAATGGCCGTGAATAGATATTCTTGTTACGCAGTCATTATTGAATTTACAAATTGAATTGTTTAAGTTGTTCTCTGGTATAAGAGAAATTGTGTTGAAAAACAGTTTAACCTTTTCCTCCGTAGAAGAAATCTAAAGCGCCTCTGAAACTGATGGCTTTTGAAAATATTGAAGGAAATGAAGCATTTGCACGTTACGAGCAAATGTTCTAATTCATGCATTAATTTCAATACAATTCAAAAATGGCATTTTAACTTTATTCCTAGATGGTTTCTTTGTTGGTAAATAGATTGCGGAGGAAAGAGATGAGTTAAATGTCTATGTCATTGTGTATTCAAACAGTGAAACATTGAGTAAAACAAAATAAACATTTACATAAAAGGTGGAAAATGACAAGCTACTGTAGTCCATCGCTATTTCGAAGTAGTATGGATTTTATTCATTAGTTCGATTTACCAGAAGTTCGAATAAATTTGAAATTCTAGTAATTTGAACACTTTGAACAACTACGAATACTTCCCTCAACTTTGACACGTATCCTCAAAACGAAAACTTATGTTTTGATTCAGAATTTGTGCCTCAACCTGATTTTCAAACAACAAGCTCAGACTCAGAGCACAAGATGTGCCTTTAAATGAAAGGATTGTTTCCAGCACTGAATATTGAGTTTCATTTTCAGACTCGGCTATGTTCGGTAATATGGCACCTGCTTATAAACTGAAAACTCCATATATCATAATCAGAGGCTGCAGTGAAAACACACATGCTGAACAAGGTTAACATGTCAAAGTGATTCTTTTCAAATTTCACGTGACTTAATAATTTCAGGTTGCTGTTAAAATACAGTATTTTGTTGTTTATGTTGTGACCATTAAAAGTTTAAGGACAACATTGTTTAAGTTTATTTCGAAAACGGTCAATGACATTTTCCGTTTGTATCAAAGCCAAACCCGAAATTGGTGTACTGTTGTGTTTGTTTACAAAGTTCACACGTGATCCTTTATCCTTCACTCACATATACGCCTTTTGGTTCCTCTGTAATTATCGACTTGTGAAAACATTATTATAAGTGACATGTTTGGCAAATACGTCATTTCTCATAAATATTTTCAAAAAATATTTTTTTAAACATTCATCACGTTTATCAGGAATTTATATTGTTGACAGCTCTGAAGCAATCTTATCGAGTGAAGGGTAAATTTTAATTGCACATCCGTTTCAAATATTACCCCTTCAATTACTCAAAGCGTTTCAAATTATCTGTTTCCATTTCAAATAGTCATTCTTTTTTATTGATGGTTTACAAGGCAAATAATAATCCACACTTACACAATGCTTGGTAGGGTGAGGGTACAATTACTGCACATGTTCCACAGGACGTCTATTTTGGCTCAATGACGTCACAATGTCAATTGAAGGTACAAATAACAACTTGGCATGTTTCATTGTATATCTTCCTGATTTCTCGCATGATGTTTCACCTTAGTTCTTCCAGGCGTTTTGAGAAGGGTTTTTACATTGTTTCCTTCAAGTAACCACACAAGTAGAATTCGAGTGAACTCAAATCTGGTGAGTGTTATGGCCACTCGTCATAAGTTTTTTATGAAATAAACCAGTTTCCAAATGACTTCTGTGGCCTATCAACGACGATAGTTGCTGTATGTGGGTAGATCCATCTTGTTTAAACCACTTCTTACAAGCATCAGTATCCCTTCAACGCAGTGCTGGCATTAATTTGTGTTAGAGAACATTTAAGTTCCTCCTGCAGTTGATATCTTCAATGCATCCGTCTTCATATTCAAAGACAAATGGGCCAATTACGCCCTGGAAATTCATAGTGGCCGAGTGACCTTATCTCTTTTCAGTGTTCTTTTAAATGAATAGTTAGGATTTTCAGTTCCCTAGTGACGAGCGTTTTTCTTGTTGATTGCAGCACCTAAAACAAATGAGATTCATCGGAAAAAAACATGTGACATTCACAATATCCAAGTTCTCGTTCATCCGGTGGGAAAAGCGTAGACGGCTGACAATGACACTGTTCTTGAGATGTAGCATAACAGACAATGTGAAAGGTGTCAATTTCAAATCATAACGCTCTATGAGCACTCGAACGACTAACAGTTAAAGTAATGCCGCCTAGTATTTTCCGTAAAGATCGCTAGTGTGTTTCTTCATTAACTTGTTAATTTCATCAATATTTTAGTCACTGCATACACTATACGGACGTCCAGAATTGAAATGTCGCTAATCTTCGCTTAATCCTGTTCGTTCAATTTTATTAACAACTCTTTTTATTTGCATCTAGTTAATTTTGGCCCGGGTGCCTATTTGCTCTTTCCCTTATAACTGTTGTTGGAGAAGTTGAATAGTACAATTTAACCCTTCGCCTGCTACGAAAATTGTCGTCTGCTGAAAATGTCGTCTGCTTCATTTTTAAATATCGTCCG
>JAULCE010071436.1:0-13090 GCA_032359355.1 Macoma nasuta | reverse complement strand
ATTGCATTTTATTTATCAAGTAACAAGTGGCTCTATATGATTGTAAACCGTAGAAAAATGTTAATTTGGTCACAAGAAAATCTTTAAAATATCGGTGACCCCTATTTTTTATATCATATTTCAAACAAGTGTTTGCATGTTCATTCTAATTACAAAGTTTAAATAAAATCTATTATTTTGAGAGAAAAAATAATCGGCCTTACTGCCGCAAACGCCTTTAAACTCTGTATGTATGTCATTTTTGTCTAAATATGAAATGGTTCTGCCTCTACGACTTCTACTACTTCGACTTCTACTGCTGTAATATATATCAGTGTTTTTTTTATTATCATGCTATTCGCGACTAAAGCGATGTTTTCAAGCTCACCAAATGGGAAACTGTGACATATTGATTCCAAATTAGTGGCAAGTTTCGGTAAAAATTTGTAGTATATATAAATATAATGCAATTATAGATAACTTCTCTCGCGAAGTACGGCAATGTTTTATGTGTTAATATGATATACACTATAATACTTATTTTCTCGATTTGTTATTCATTTGAGAAGGAACATTACTTCAAACCCTTGTTTTCGCCTACAAAAGCCTACATGTAATCACTGTAGTGTATATTTACGCCCATGTTCAAAAAACTTCTAAGAAAATTCTTAAACTATGGACAATTTAAGAATAAATTGTATAACCCCTTTTCGTTGCAAGTCCATTTTTTCATACTACAAAAGTTTTGCCTTTGTCCGATCAGTTTTAACCCCTGCACCGCCGAATAACTGGTGTGGATCAAACATTTTAGCGAAATAAATAGTATAAATAATTAAATTAGCTTTGGCCTTTTCACAACCATAATAAGTCGGATATATAATTGTTGTAAATATGTGATTCAAAGGCGGCATCTAATCTTGGACTATACTTTTTTGGCAATGTCGATTTGAGTCACCTATAGCGATGAAAAGGGTAAATACATTATTAATTTGAAAAACTCAGACTGTTTTAGTTTTAGAAGTATATTTGCCTTATTTTGTATTGTGGAGGAGAAAATTCCACCGTGATCCCAAAAACTAATTAGAATAATAAAAGCGTGAAGGCGAATAATCCGAGCAAACTACAATCTAGATTAACTTGTAAGCGTCAACTCTTATATTCTCCCTATCCCTTAACCCACTGATAAGAATGCAGTCTGGTCATGTTGTTATCTGCTATAACTTTGAAATCTGATATACATAAAATTTGGTGAAACTATTGTCCATGTTCCAAACAGATTTGATCCGGCTCCGACGGCGAATCAAATCTAGTTCCATTTACCAACAAAGTCGTGAATAACGGACCCAATAATTAATAGCATAGGACAATTTATTAGAAATATTAGTAAAACCGTCTCCTGCAAATTGGTTAATTAGGAAAAACAAGTAGCGCCGAAAATCTTAATTCGAAATTCATTATGTCTAATAACCACTTACATGACTTTTATGTACCGGCGATTATTTTCATAACGCTCTATATGTACTCAGGGAGAACTGATATAAGAATTCCAAAATTAAACACTAAAGATTATTATCTATGAATAACATACAGGAAAAGTTTGGAAACAGCCACGTAATTTAAGTCCGCTTGGCTTTACAATCTTGCCTTGGTTTCGTTAAACCATTGTCTAAGTGTCAAACATTTTGAATCCACATCATACGCCGAGTTGCTCTGGGCCCGAGTTTTATAAAACTTTGAAATGAACTCCGTACTCAAAACTCAGTTTTAAACTCAGTGTTTACTTTTTACATTATGTCCTCAAATTAATATTTGTGGCCAGATTTAAACACAATTGCATATATACAAATGTATTAGTAAAATAATTGTGTCTTGAAGTGATTGCAAAGGGTTCAAAATCTGAGTTTCGAGCAAAGTTAATTTCAAAGCTGTTTAACCTCGGACCCTGAATTCAATCCGTTGGCAAATTTAATCACCACACTCGTGAAATGATGGGTATGAGTGCATGAGCTATTGCTGTTCATTACCTTGGTTAATTCCTTTACTCAATAGATACGCATTTTGACTTCACTGAAGTAGCTAACGATTGAAAACATTGTGGAGAATCGAGCATTTGCTGAAAGTTTTATGTTCCACAATGTTTTCAGAGGACATTCAAAATTCGTGTTTTCCATTCTCCTGGGTTTTCTTTCTATTCATTATACTTTCATTGTGAATGAATCTAATATTAGTATATGGAATCTGCGTGTAAATAAACGCACGGAGCACCTGGGCGCCACGTACGTGGTACACACGTACTACGCACGCACTATGTGCGTACTTCCCACGTGATCAATTTGATGAATTTGTCACCATTGTCATACCTGCGTAGCCTTCCATACACCAAGCACCAAAGTACTATAGACGCACTGCCCAGTTGAAAGTCTAGAACATATGCATGTGTACATGTACCGGACGCAGTTGATATGTAGAATTCGCCCAAGTTGAAAAAATGGCTATCTATGAAAATTAAGAGTAGGTTTCGCCCACGATTAAAGATGAAAATTGACTGCCCATATGTGTGCAACGCATACATTAGTCGGATGTGACTTAAGCGTACGTCTTAAGGGCGTTTGCGGCAGTAAGGGTGATTGTTTTCTAAATAATAGATTTTGTTTAAACTTTGTAGTTTGAAAGACCTTACAAATACTTGTTGAAATATTAAATAAAAAATAGGGGTCACCGATATTTTTAAGATTTTATTGACTGTTTTCTATATGACAATTCACACTTTTCTTCGGTTTAGAACCATATACAGCCATTTACTATTACACTCATAAAATCGATTAATCAAATGCAATGTGAAAAATAATTATGAATTTTTCACATTGCATTAAATTAATCGTTTTATGAGTAACAAGTAACAAATATGTTTACAAAACATGTGTGAAACGCTCGTACAACGGTGTTACGTAACTCTCGCGAGACCCGAGAACGTAATTGTCGCAAACGCCTTTAAGCCTTGGTCATATCCGATCCACGTAGGCGTAGCGCACACGTAGAGCAGTATTTTTTTCAGTTTTGAACGTTGGCGAAATCTACCCTGATGTGGTCACATCACCTGCATCCGGTACATGTAGAACAATGCGTGGGTAGTACGTATGTGCTACGTGCTATGCGGACAAAATGGAGACAGTGGTGTTCACTTGGCATTACGTACAGTAGTATGTGCGTAGTACGTTGGTGGCGGGTAGGTGCTAAGTGGATGCCACGTAACGCAGCACCGCACCCGTGCTGTGTATATCTAAGGTCGATAAAAGGAATGCTTGTCATTCCATTTTAGACGCAAGAAAAACATTCAGAAGTATTCCCCTCCTACCTCACACACCACTCACGCGGTAGCTCTGACAAGTCAGACCAAACATTGTCCATGACTTTTCCATGCAAAGGAAAATAAGGCAATAATAAAGCAATAATTTCGTGGCATATGTCACACATAAAACCCTCATTAAAGCCGTTGTCTTGGACAAATCACCACAACTATAATGGGGAATGGCTAGAGTATTAGCAAAGGGGCATTATTTCTTTTGCATTAATTTGATATCTGAAATATGCTTCGAGATAATATTTTCAAATGTTGCTGACGGATACCCTTAAAGCAAGGATCATGTATTGAAAACGTTCGAAAAGTACACGTCACAGTTTTCAACACGACTATGAAAAACAAAAACTCCCAATGCCAATTGTCTTTTTGACCAAACGTGTTGTTATAGCGTCACCAAAGACTTAAAATGCATTTCGGATAATTAACTTAGTCGAAGAAAATAATTTTTTATCCGAAATCGTAATTGATTGACACAAAGATCGTAAATCTGTACAAATTAGACAGAGATACCTCGAGAGAAATCAAATAATTGCGCCAACATAACTAAGTGTTACAAAGCTAAAACAATGTCATGTTGATCATATAATATTACAAAGCTTTACCATTACCATGGCAATATTTTCAACAAGCTTGGATCCGGGTCCAACACTGAGTAACTCGGCGTCTTAGCCGGATGCAAGCTGTTTGGCTCTGTCATCATTTTCACCAACTTTGAAGCCAAGCTAACAAGGTTGCGAAACCAAACACTTTGGTCGTAATTATTGGCGCGATAAGGGTCAATCCAATACCTCAAATACTGTATTAGACTTGGACAATGAACGTTTATATTATAATGAAATCGCTTTTTTCTAGTCGAAGGGACAACGTCAAATTTGACGAGTTTTGTAGATATTGTTGTCAAAGGAGCGCTTGCTTATGATAAGCAAATACATCATTTCCCACAATGTTTTCAAATAGTATCTTCTACAGAGGCGTTAAAATGCGTTGATACGGTTAAGGGTTCAGCATCTCTTTTCAACAGATGTTTGCAAAAATTAAGAATTACTTGGCGTCTGGTCCGTCTCCAATCTGTTTTACACTCAGACATAAGTTTTTCCAAATTCGATCTAATCCAACACGGTTCATAAATCAAGCATTCGACATTTTCAACAGGAAATAATTATAGCAGCATAAGCTAAAACAATAGGGATGCTGTCAATTAATGCACTGCAATATGCTGTTTACGTTATCATTTAATACTAAAGTGTATTAAGCTGATGGAATGTTGGCGACTTGGGATTTGCTGATCAAATATTGTCTCATCAAGGTTCATGTATTTGGTGCCAAGGTCACCAACGCAACATTGTGCACCATAAACTTATGCACTTTCGGTACAGTCCAGGGGCCGTATTCATAAAGCTCCTATGGAAAATCTCAACCTAAGTGAAAATATTTACCCACAATACTTCAATGAAACTTTGCATACTACGTTTTTCACAAGCATGCAACGTTTCGTTGAAGTATAGTTAAAAATAAATTGGAAATATGCAATACAGTTTGAGATTTTCCATAGGAGCTTTATGGATACAGCCCCAGGAATTGTTGCTGCCTTGAAGTACACTCCTATACAGCATATAAACATTTAATTCGAATATCGTTTCAGCGACAAAATAGTCTGGCAGTACATATGTGATATACTTTAACCCTTAGCCTGCAAATCGGGACCGTAGTCATATTTGCACACAGCTTGGAACTAGATAAGACATTGAGCGACTTGGCATCTGAATTGTATCAACTCTATTTGACACTCTGACAATGGTTTATCCATATTGTAAATACATTGGACCATATTTTGAAATGGCAGATGCCATTGTAGCAGACGTCAATTATCGCAGCAGGCTTAGGGTTATTGCCCGGACGCCATATTGGAAAACCGAGTGTTGGTCTTTGAACAGAAGGTAAATCGATTGTTTCCGCGCAACATTTGTTTAAATAATTGACAGAAAAAAACTATTTTACAGATTTATTTAAAATCATTAATTTGTTGTACAACATTTGCGTTTAAAACGACGTTGGCTTTTCACAGCTTATTTTGTTTCTCGATAAGTGTCCCTTGATATCGCATTTTCATTTCGTTGATTGAGTTGTGTTTATTTAGGCTGTCAACCAGTGATGGATAATGTTTTAAGTGTAATCTTTGCTTAACCCCTATCTTATACGGTCGAACATATATCAAGCGACCACTAAACAAATGAGGCATTGGTGGTTTTTAAGACAAGTGATCGGTTAACGAAGAATGAAATTAATGCAGAAAGCTCTTAGAAGAGTTATCCGTATTATTTTCGTGCTACATTTAACGACAAATTGCCATTGATAGTCGCTATGACAGCTTATTCGATGGCCGTTCAAATGTTTGACTACTCTGATTTTAGCTTGACCCATTGCACATTCTGCTTATTTCCTTGCTCCTAAATTGCTCATTCTGCTCATTTTAGATCCGATTATTCTAATCATGATCAACATGGTTTGCTATGCAAGTATACATTTACCTCCTGACAGGCTTCTGTTGAAGTACCCCGCATATTGGGAGTATTTTGTAACAGTCTGAATATTGACTTGGTCTGTGGTTATTACAAATTGAATCAAAGCATTAAAAGGGTTGATAGCAAGGGGCTTACAGTCAAAGTATTATTGTTTGAAAAAATGTGACCCCTTTAAAACAACAGATAAGACGATGAGACGGTAAATTATCAATTCACTAAAACAACTGGAAACGTAGGAATAAGGTAAAAGTAATATATAGTAATGAGAAGGTTGGTCATAAGTGTTGAACATTTGTATTTTGAGGTACTTGTCTTTCAACAATTAAACACCGTGTTAAAATCAATTTAAAATTTAGCAGGCAGAGTACATGGTCTTCATGTGTGTGACTTATTCATATTGATAATATTTATATAAATCTTCTATTATTGTGGTGATTCGAACTGGCACAAAATGAAAATTCCGTTCATCTCCGTAAATAAGTACGGAGTACGAATGCGACGACTGATAACTGTCGCTCCTTATATTGGACTGTTGAGACGTGTGGAAAATGACACAATTCCAACGCGGCGCATGCAACACGAGCTTTCACTTTACAAAAAGGCTAATCTGTAAAATCCACCATACTTTTATATTCTATTAGTAGTTATACTTACAATAACTAAAATTAAGTCCGAGAAATAATAGTCGAGTGCATAACGCAGATGATTATTACATAGACAGCCCAAGTTCGATTCCAAACTGTCCCAATCCTTTGTTTTATTTTACCATTTATCTTTTTAAACTGACTGGTCATCGTTCAACTATATTAAACGTTTTTTTTGTGTTATCATTTTTCTTTTCATCTTTTTTTTTTCTCTTCGACTTTTTTTTTTTTTTCATTTTGTTACTTTTTCTTTTTCATTCTTGAACATATTTAATTTCAATATATACATACTCAATAAATATAATCAGATTTCTGTTTTTACGGATATACTATCATAATAGTCACAGTCTCCCACCCCACCATCTCTGAAAATGGGGGAAAATGTTCTGCAAAAGGTGTAGCTAAGGACAATGTTTCGTCCGGATCTACTCTTTTTGCAGGCTAATAATAAAAAATAAAATAATTGTCTTCGACGGAATTCGAACCCGCAACCCTCGAACTTGAACTCGACCTCGAACTTGATGCGGAACCTCGTGAACCGCTAGGCCATTGCTATACGCACATAATCTCGATTTATTTCAAAGTATATCGTTACTTTTTACCTTGAGAAGTTTCAATATGTAAACACTAAATGACGTCACTGTCAGAGATTCTTTGTCCATTAGTATATGCAGTCGAATATTGATATAAATACACGTGTGACGTATTCCCATTTATAAACTCTCCATTATTTATAAGTTTTTATTTATTCTCAGTTTTATTCGGGTTTTTTTTTCGGTAAACTCTTTTTTTCGGTGTATATCGTAGATCATTTCGGGGGGTGTTAAAGATCGTGATATGTTTGATGTGAATCTACATCTTTTCACCCAGTGATCAAATATCGTTAAACATGTAACCAAAAATATATATGATCCGAGCAAGACCTAGCACCTTATCATTGAGGCTAGCCGGGCGTGTGATAGCCAATGCTTCTAAGTAATACATAAACATTTTGAACCATGAGTTAAAGTCAAAATGTTTTGCTTCGGTAACCGACGATTGCGCATATAAGGTCGCCGACTATTTAGATGTCTCAGTTTAATTTTGCCAGACAATATCAAGTACTGCAAGTATAAGTGTGTATGTGAAATAGATAAAAACATAAACAAAGGACGTTTACTCTAGATTATTTGACTGGCACATCCAATACTGCGAGTAAAAGTGTGCATGTGAAGTAGATTTCATCTTAAACAAAGGGTATTAATAATTATATAACAGGGAGATCCTTCAAAGGCAAGAAAGTCAATTCATATAGAATTGCAGACTCGGTTTTATTGAGTCTGTTCATGAGTAGTAATTAAAGATACAATACTACTCACGCTCCTCGCACCGGCTTAAGCGGTATTCAATTTTCAAAACTAAAAGTGTTGAGATTCATGATCTCGAAGGAACAGAAAGTATAACAACACTGAGAATGAAGTACGGGTGACGTTTCACGGCCGCCACACCTCTATTTTATTTGACTGGGGCATCGAGTACTGCGAGGATAACAGTGCCTGTGTAGTAAATGTCAACATAAACAAAGGACTTTCACTATAGATTACTTAACTGGGATATCAAGTACTGCGAGTATAAGAGTTCATGTGTAGTAAATGTCAACATAAACAAAAGACGTTCACTCTGGATAATTTGACTGGTATACAAAGTACTGCTAGTATAAGAGTGCCTGTGTAGTAAATGTCAACATAAACAAAGGACGTTTACTTTATATAATTTGACTGGGATATCGATTATTGCGAGTATAAGAGTGTCTGTGTTGTAAATGACAACATAAACAAAGGGCGTTCATTCTATATTATTTGACTGGGGTATCAAGTACTGCGAGTATATGAGTGCTGTGTAGTTAATGACAACATAAACAAAGGACATTCTCTCTATATTATTTGACTGGGGTATCAAGTACTGCCGATATAAGAGTGTATGTGTAGTAAATGTCAACATAAACAAAGGACGTTCACTCTAGATAATTTGACTGGGATATCAAGTTCTGCGAGTATGAGAGTGCATGTGTAGTAAATGTCAACATAAACAAAAGGACGTTCACTCTGGATTATTTGACTGGTATACCAAGTACTGCGAGTATAAGAGTGCATGTGTAGTAAATGTCAACATAAACAAAGGACGTTTACTCTATATTTTTTGACTGGGGTATCAAGTACTGCGAGTATATGAGTGCCTGTGTAGTTAATAACAACATAAACAAAGGACGTTCACTCTATATTATTTGACTGGGGTATCAAGTACTGCGAGTATATGAGTGCCTATGTAGTTAATGACAACATAAACAAAGGACGTTCACTCTATATTATTTGACTTGGGCATCAAGTACTGCGAGTATAAGAGTGACTGTGTAGTAAATGTCGACATAAACAAAGGACGTTCACTGTATATTATTTGACTGGGATATCAAGTACTGCGAGTATATGAGTGCCTGTGTAGTTAATGACAACATAAACAAAGGACGTTCACTCTATATTATTTGACTGGGGTATCAAGTACTGCGAGCATATGAATGCCTGTGTAGTTAATGACAACATAAACAAAGGACGTTCACTCTTTATTATTTGACTGGGGTATCAAGTACTGCGAGTATAAGAGTGCCTGTGTAGTAAATGTCAACATAAACAAAGGACGTTCACTCTATATTATTTGACTGGGGTATCAAGTACTGCGAGTATATGAGTGCCTGTGTAGTTAATGACAACTTAAACAAAGGACGTTCACTCTATATTATTTGACTGGGGCATCAAGTACTGCGAGTATAAGAGTACCTGTGTAGTTAATGTCAGCATAAACAATGGACGTTCACGCTATAATTATGACTGGGGTATCAAGTACTGCGAGTATAAGAGTGCCTGTGAAGAGAAATGTAACTCGGCGTCTGATCTGGTTCCAATCTGTTTGACAATCGGACAATAGGTTCACTAAATTCTAAGAAAATTGGACGATATTCAAAAATGAAGTAGACGATATTTTCAGCAGACGACAATTTTCGTAGGAGGCGAAGAGTTAATATTAAACATATGATACCGTGTAGCCACCTGATCAGAGAGCTCTTCTTGGAGCACTCTGATCTCAGTCTATTCTCTTTACAAATGACGTATAAACTCGTTTCCCGCACTGAAAGGGTAAACGCATTATCTGACCCACAAGGGATTAATATGGTATAAAGGATGAATAATTAGGCAAAGGGAAAGTGCTATTTTTGAATTGTATAGGGAATGGAGCTGTGTTTATTACGAGCAATTGCTCCTTTCTCCAAAAATGTATTCAATAGTCATCTGCTACAGTGACTTTAAGTGCTCTAAGATGGAACATACAGTTAACTTATTAACTATTTTTAATTTGATGTTACAGATGGGTTTAATCTTCTTGTAGATCGCTACTTTTATGTCACCCTGAAAGGAGTAGACACAGTTTACCCAGAAGTTATAAACCGTGGCGTCAAATTCCCCAGGGTGGGATAGCCATGCTCACTATAGATATAATAAGTGGAACAGATCTCAATTCTCCTGATGAACAGCTAAGGTTTACTGTCACAATAGCACCAAATCATGGGTATTTAGATTTCATTGATCAGAAGGGAGTCCCTGTTTTAAGTTTTACTCATTTTGGTCTTGCTGCTTATCGTGTCCGATATGACCACAACGCACAAGATGAGACCCGTATGGACGGTTTTGAATTTGAGGTAATATATGGTTTTAATCCGGTTTCTCGCTCATTTAGAATAGCATTGACCGATGTTAATAATAAACTGCCCATGCTGATGTACAGCAAACTGTACCTGAAGGAAGGTGGATGTAAACGTATTACGCCATTTGAGTTAAAAGCTATAGACATGGATAGTCCGGACGAGCTCATTGTCTTCACGATCACCCAGGTACCTCTACATGGAAACCTGCTATACAACGTCTCAAAACTTGTCTCACAGTTTACTTTAGAAGCCCGAAGCCAAAACCTGATCACATATCAACATGACGGCACGGAAACGTTATCCGATATTTTCACTTTTACTGTGACTGACGGCACGCATTCTCATTTTTTTTTATTTCCGGCTCTGATATTCCATCCCGTCGACCACAGGAAATGGACATGGAAATAATTCCAGTAGATAATGGTGTTCCACAAATGTCAATTAATATTGCTACCACATCACTGTTACCTATATATGAAGACATCGGTTTTCAGTTTACAAACCGGATTTTACGTAGTGATGACCTTGACAGTGATGCAAATAGTCTACAGAATACCCTACAGTCGGTCCCAAACATGGATACATACGTTATATCCAAGAAGGCAAGGAAGGTGTCACCACATGTACTCAATGTAAGACAATCTGGCCTTGAATTACCAACATATTTCTCAGACTTAAAGACTCAAGAATGACTCCCAGCTTCTACCAGAGTAGTAGAAGCTGACTTGGCTTTCACTAAGGGTTTCGAGTCGAGATCATGCTCAAACTCAAAATTTCAACATTTGATATCTCATTCAATTTTATTGCTACTGCACTTAAAATTTGACTGCCAGTGAAACATGGAATGGTAAACCCCCACAATAACTTTATCTAAAAAGGCACACCATCATGTATGACAGCAAAACAGGAACGGTGTTGTAACTAAGCGAGAACGTGTCGTCATGCAAGTATTCTCGATTTTGATAATTAGATCATGCTTTACGAATGGTATGTATGAAAAGTATTCATGTGGGTGTATGTTATGCCATTTAAGGATCCGATCCATTTTTTTCCGAAGTTAAGAACGAAACTTTCAATAAGTCCGGAATGCTTATGCAATGGCTGTCTTCCAAAGCGGCAGACAAATTGTAATAAAAGCCAATACAACACGTCATTGTAAAAACAACAGTAAGCAGATAGTATGGCAGCCTGACCAAATGGATCAATTGCCTTAATATCAATCTTGCCTAATGTCTACGGTGCCTCCTTAGCTGTATTTTTCTGGCATTAATGGCTCATTATTGGATGCAGACAAAATGTAACGGAATATAAATCGTCGATGTTTAGTCAAGCCTGTCTTAAGCGTTCATCAAATAAGATATAATAGTGCCTACCAATGAAAGGTGGGTGATTAATGTAGAACAGAAAGCTCCCTGTATTACTTTCGTTCTGCATTAACCATCCACCATTCTTAAAGACCATCAAAGCCTGGTTTTAAGTGGTCACTTAATAATACAGGTTTACCTGTACTTCCATAAAGACGCAAATGCCATACTTGGCAATGTGACATTTATGTCTCTGCGGAAGAACATAAACACATTATCTTAACAGTCAACTAGTTAGGACGACTGTAGACAAGTAGAGGCAGTAGATAACCCTTTTGCAGCCAAACTTAAAAGTGTCCGTTGTAACTGGTTTTTTATCAAATAACTTAACAAATTCAATAACCGTAAAAAAAACTTTGACTTTTCCAAAAGAAACCCTATTTCCTAAAACATTGATTCACAAACAAGTGAAGTCCCTGATTAAACGCAGCCTTCTAAGTCATTGCATTGGTTTCTGAGACATATAAGTACATAGACTGGTTTCCATCAGAATAAAAAGGGCGAAAGTGCAAATTTTACCTTGACTATCCTAAAAGAACTTTGGAATATGTCAAAAAAGTTGAAGCTCTTCGAATGGCCCTGAGTGATGCTGTGAACAGTTAATCCTGAATTGAGCGGCAACTCAAAATGCGGCATGTGTAGTCTTCAAGACAAGTGGTCACTCAATGCAGAATGACAAGCACTTTTCCATTTTTTACAAGGTTTTCAATAGTCATCAGTTTCCAAATCGAAGAAAACCGACGTTAGACATACAAATGAAGACGACCAGCTTAAAGTTGGGATGAATCAAAGGGTTAAAACATGCCCAGGTTTTCGATTTCATTATAATAAGTCAACAAAGCATGCCATTAATATTGCCGTAAGCTCAAACTATCTACTGTCACTGCTGTCAATAAATGTCTATCTATTCGTTTTTGAACAAATAGAACAGATTCTTTGTTAGTTAAAGATTAATATGATAATGGATCTTATTGTCTAAACGTTTCATGAAAATGGTTTTTAACATATTTGGTCAGCTTGTAGTTTATATTCGACTCAATGTACATTTTTTACATATAGAGAATTAGTTTATCTCTCCCAACATAAAGATATTGTCTACTTCAGTAGAAAATTAAGATTACTACAACACAACTATACAACATTGATGAAAACACGTTTTAACTCCCAATATTTTTATAATGTCCCGTAATATCGCTTAGAAGAGGTTTCATTTCGGCGATAGTCCTTTGTTTCTTCAGGATGTCAATTGAATGATGTATGAGGCCTTAACCTTCCAACACTAAGTACCTCTCATGGACTCTTTTCTCACAAATTGTTCGGTCATGTTTCTGTCACATTTTTGAGGAATAGATTTTTTTGTCAAACTGTCAAACTGTGCAACATGTTTATTGGTCTACAGGGTGTAAGTAATGTAACATTACTAGACTGGTGTCCAGTCTATGGTTCCAGGTATCATATTACTCCCGCCTTTCCTATCACTGGCCAGC
>JAULCE010071325.1:0-13092 GCA_032359355.1 Macoma nasuta | reverse complement strand
CATAGTAAAATCTTAAACTTAAGTGAAAATTTCAAATGCAGATTTCTATTTATTTAAAAAAAAATACTTCATTGAAACTTTGCATGCTTGTGAAAAACTGTGTTTTTCACAAGCATGCAAAGTTTCATTGAAATAAAATTGAAAGTAAATTGGAAATCTGCATTTGAAATTTTTAATTAAGTTTAAGATTTTACTAAAAAGCTTTGTGAAACGGCCCCCTTTACCTCATAGAAACGCCCGTTCACGCCTCTGTAGTACATGATCTTTTAAACATTGTGGAGAATGGAGCATTTGCTCAAATGAACAAAATGAATGCTCCAATTTCCACAATAATATTATAAACAATTAAAAATTGAAATGTTCCTTGTTCTTAGATATTCATCTTTTTTTATCGGATGCTTACATTGGGGACGAGTCTAAAAATAGCACATTGGGCAAAGGGTAACTGTTTGTACGCTTCTCTCTTCCCAGCGGCGTTACTTAGCTTGGTCCGCGGCAACGTGGTGCCGAAGATCGAAGGCCCGGACTCGAACCCGGACCAATTCAGATGGACGGCGTGGGTCGAAAGAAACGGATCCTACGTGTGCGGTGCTTCCCTCGTCGATGAAGACTGGGTGCTCACGGCAGCGTCCTGCTTCGATGGGTGCGTAAGGCTTTTTATATGCTCGACTTTCCAGTAGACCATAATGCTTTGCGGCGTAGTGAGTTCCGGTTTACTTTCGCATATGTCAATAACAGTTTCTTCAACAAATCCAAAGAAGTGACCACTCATTAGAAACGTCTTTTCAAGTCGATCTTAATGAATGGCCACTCCAAGGATGTTAGTATTTTAAATACGCACGTTATCTGGGACCCTGAAACCGGAATAACCGCCATAACCGCACTGCATATGGTCTACTGGAATAAGGCGTATTTACAGTCGAAGCAGACTACCTCGAACTCTGTTAAGTCGAATTCTTGCTTTAACCCTTTCGACGCCAAATGACAAAAAAAATCTGTTGTAGCTGGTTTTGGATCATATATTTTAACGAAATCAATTACAGAAACTAGTAACAAACTTTGGCTTTTTTGAAACCCGTATATTCGGAATGAATTGTGTTGCAATAGAGTGACGTCCCGGATCAGACGCCGCCTTCCGAAACCCTTATATTCGGATTTTTTTTATTTTATCTTATTAGTTTAAACATATTTTATTGCTCAATATATTTGTACAATCATATAAATTACAATTGACAGTGAAACATCAACATGTGAATTACAAATATTTAAGCAAAAGGGTCGGGCCACAAGTTCGGCTAACATTAGTTACGGCCCTCCCCTTATTATTATACTCAGCGTGAAATCTGTTGACTAGAAAATTAATCGTATTATTCGATTAAAAATGTCGATTTTACGTGAAATAATTGTCGCATTAAATTTCACGATTTAAACGTATTTTTTTTTTCAAATTTCGAGAGGAAATAGAATGGTCCGAAATATCATATTCCGAAATTGACTCGTTTTATCATATCGTCAAAGGTGTCATTTTCGAAACCCAATATGTCTGCTTTTGAAGTTAAACACATGAATTTAAGCGAAACTCGTCCCTCCATATTCATTTATCTTTTTATCATATTCAAATATGTAACGCTACATATTGTTGCTTGACAATTTGAAACAAATAAAATAAATACTGATTAGATTCAAAAGTTGTTTTTAACACTGTACATCTGTAAGTACCTGCCATATCTGCTCGGGCTAGTGTCTGTTTTCACATCAGTTTTTTCTTTGAATTTAATTTTAATGTGCGAGAAGACAGAAGTTTCGATTTTTCATGCCTGACCTAACATGTAACTGGACATTTTCCTTTCTCCACAACAAGTTTTTTAGCGCCTCTAAATTTGATGGCCATTGAAAGAAACTGTAAGAAATGATGCATTTGTTCGTAACGAGCAAGTCATCATTTTACTACAATGATTTCAACGCAATTCAAAAATTACAATGTTTGCCTAAATTGTGATATCTTTCATTAGAATCATTCCTTGTGGATTAATCTGAAATAAATTGTTGAGGAAAAGGTTTATGCAGGGTCACAATACTGGCGAACGCTCCTTAAGGCTCCAAGGCAAAAATGAATCTTTGCGATGCCTCGTGGCATGTGGATGCTGAATGAAATGTCAACGTCACGGAGAGAGCTCAAAATTCTCAGAAAGCAAATACATGTGATACATCTGACAATCTATCAACACAGGTTGATTCTTCATATATACATGTATATACAGGATCAAAGAATGTCAAGTGACTCAAAAAGGTTTCCTAAAAAGAAATTTTAAAGTCGCATAGCTGCTTAATGCAGGAACATTGTTTAGCTCACTGTAAAGGCTTAGGCATTCGTTTGGTTCTGCATTAATCGTCTAAGGTCTGACAATTCATTTCTACATGTACATAACAGATAAAACTTGAGTCTTATTTTCTCATATTTAACATCAGGTCCACGCTAAAAATGCATATTTTCGAGGTATTCAAGTAAGCAGTGCGTGGGTGGAGCGTGAGTAATCCGTGTGTGGTGCGCAGTTGGTATGCAGGCGGGAAGAGGGACACAGTGGTGATCATTGTGAATAGTGGTTGCGTAGTGCGTATATTGTACATAAATGCTAGGTGGGCGGTGCACAGGTGATACGCGGGTGTCACAAGACGCAGCACCCGTCCATGCCGCGTATATATCAGGTTCTCTAGCTTACACACCCTGTAGATAATGAAGACAATATGTAGATCGTCCTCTCCTTACCCCTTTCATCACATGGCAAGTACAGAAAAAGCTGGAAACAACCAAAATATTTGACAACGGGCAAACTTTGTCGGGTCAAATACCGCTACTCCAAGCTACCTCGACAAGAAAAGCGAAACAATGGGGCTCTGAAGATGGCATTGATATATATCCGTTGAGATGATATTTCGTTCGTTTATTGTTAGTTTTTATTTTATGAAAGATTGAGAGGTCACGACTAAAACAAAGAGGATGTCCCTATTGTCCCGTCATTGATTATTATTACATGAAGTTTAACCATTGTACATTTAGCCCACAGGCAACCGTCGCTACGAGGATAATCCGAAAACCACAATTATATCCCCACCTCTCTGATAATACCAATACTTGTTTCCAAACATCAAGTATGATTACGGCGTCTGTTACTCAGACGGTGTGAGTAATATTGTATAATCGCAAACAAGCGTGATATACAAATGACTTTTTTGATGAAAACTACCTGGTTTGCAAATAATGGCCGAACAATGACTGAATAACAAGCGTCGGAACAGACTATGGGGCAGTTTTCTTTACGCCGAATTGAACACATTGTCTATATACGAAGGATGTTCGACAAAAACATTGTGTTCAGTTGTTTTCAAACCTTGAAAATTGATGGAAACGTGCATGATTGAATTTCATCGCCTCGAAACATTCCCCGCATTGAGAACTGCATAATGTTAGCTTATGGATTCGTTTATGAAAAGAGTAACGACAGGCTGAATATTGTATAAAACGGAGGTTCTGATAGACAGCAGAACCGAGAGATAGTCGAAATCTGTGTCCTTGACTAGAAAGGCAGTTTTTCAATTTTCAATTTTGCACTATTATACCTTTGCTGAATAATAATAATAATATGGCATACACAACTTTCTTTGCACTCAAAAAGCGCTTAGCAATAATTGGCTTTTGACCTGTTTGGTGGCCTAGTTTTTTTTCTAACCCTAATGTAAGGTTCAAAATAATGCACCCATGTATTATCCCCTGTAACAACATTCGCAAAACCCTTTTCATCGTATTTTGAGAACATCATAAGTAATCTTTTGGCAGTTTCAACAGGTAGTCATTTTTGGTCGTCATTCAAAAGATTTGGTACCCTCCTAGAAGTTATCGGTCTCACTTTCAATACTTTTTAAGATTAAAATGAACTCTTGATAGTGACAATCCAACAGTGCGTGCACTAACAGAACAGAATAGAACAGAACCTTTCTTTATTTGCAACTTGTATAAAACAGTACCCCGTTGATACACATACAAACAAAATCAACCAAGGTCAATTAATTCAAGCATATGTATAAACACTTAATCTAATATCAATATAACTACTAAAACAATATATGCCATGGAAGAGAAACAATGATAAACTTCGGAGCATCTTAGTCAATTAAATTTAGCTGTTAGTTACTATAGTATCTTTCTTATTCATACAAATATTTTGAGATGACTTAAAATCTGGATACTAACTAAAACATTTTCATATACATGGTCAGGTTCGACAATTCCTTTTTACTTGTTGACTACATTAGTTGACAAAACTTTATGAAATTGGTCTGGAATATTTTTTTAAATGTACATTGATCGATAATCATGGTATGCAGGACAAATAATCACGAAATGAAACACGTCTTCCAGGTCATTGTTATTACAGAACTCACAATATCTTTCCTTCTTGGCAATACTATTTCTACCATAACGCCCTTATTCTATCTTTAATGAATGCGAGGATCTCCAATTTGCCAAATGACATTTCAACTGTTTTTGGTATACTATTTCAATACATGTATGTACAATATAACAATATATCGAGAAACATTTTGAAGACTTTCTTTAATTTTCAAAACATGTTTGTCACTTTCTAGACCCATAAACAAGGATAAGTTCGGCAAAATTCTCTTGCAAAGACCAAACGCGATTACTGCGAAGTTTTACATATGTCCGATATTCTTCAGTATTTGTTATTCGTCTTCCAACAAATTATTCTACAGCGATCAATGAATGTCCGAATTGAAATATCGACAACTTTGTAAACGGTTATTAAATTGACACATGCATATACCATTGTGAAAATATTGAATAGAGGTAATACGCCTTTAAACACATCGACGTGAAATTCTTCGTGGAAATAGCTTGTCATCAAAATATACAATACTCTTAGAACACCCCTCATCAGAGGTGAGTAACTAACGGAGGTATACTCACAAACACCTGTTCCCTGTGATTTAGTCGAAATTGAATTCGATCTTCACGTATTTCGTTATTTTGAATTGAGATATTTGGACAACTATGTTCCAAAGTTCAAATATACCCGGAGTTCGAATTTAATTCGATCTCTGGGTAATTCGAGCTCTTTAAGATAGTCTTCCGACGTTGAAATAAGGAGATTTGATTGTACATGTAAATATATCAGTGAAAGACGCGATGTATTATTTGTGAATCGACGTATATAAATATAATAGGGAATATAAAATATGATTACTGCTACAAACGGATAAATCAGTATTATAGCCCTGGAAAACAACATTATGACGTCATCAGTCTGACTGCAAATAGATGGCTTTGTTTTTTATGATTCTATCTATAGGTTTATATCTTATTTTATGTCACGCTTAAAACAAAGTGAATTTAACAGTTATATCTGTGTTTAATATACTTATATCTGATAGAGAGAACAACTAAGGCTAACTTCTAACAAAGGTCAAACTAAGATTGTATTCTAATTCTATGAATTAGAAATTTTTGTTTTTTTTCATCCGTGGCTCTCCATCCTGTGTAGATAATAGGTTTTCTTTTCTTTAACAAAGCATATTTTTCTTAAATGTCACGAAAATGTGAATATCTAAAATATATATCATTTCGGTATGTGATTTAGTAGGTCTCTGAGCAAATGGCTTTTTTAAAACACTGCAGATAAATCATATGAATCATCAACAAAATCATCACGTCTCACATTATTTTCATTTTTTTTCTTCACAAATTGAACAATTCCTTACTCTTAGATATGCATAACATTCCTTGTGGATAATTCTAAAACAGCAGTAATACTACTCTCATTCGACCACTAATATAACTCAGATGAACAGCATTCGAGACAAGTGAAAGCATTACCCTTTCCTCCACAATCTTATTTAGTCTAATCTGCAAGGAAAGAATGTGATGAAAGATGTAAAAATCTAGGAAAAAACCACCTGCTATTTTCGAATTGTGATGAAATAATTGTGGGAGAATGAGCATTTCCTTCAATGTTTTCAATAGACAGTTGGAGAGGCGCTAAAAGGCGCGTCAGTTTAGGAAAGGGTTAATGTAGGTCGAAAGCTTCCATTACTTTTAATCTGAATAAAACTACCACCTGACTTTGTTGAGTTGCCGCATTAGAGAGGTTTCATTGTAGCTCATAGAGTGAAAGGTTAAAGTAAGTTTTCCAGACATAAGTGGTTATTCGACTCTCTCCAGGGACTCTTTATGCCATCATCATTGTGTCCATTTAATGAGATTCGTGATAATGTATTAAGACATTTTATTGTATCTGTAAGTCACATGTCGCGTGCATTACATACAATCAACATTTCGCTTTATTCTTTTTTAGAATCTGCAAGATCAAATTAGCTGGGAAGCATGTTTAAGAAAAAATATTAAGACATAATAAGTATACTATGAATACTGAGCATAGTTCTGGTACCCTTATCATGCTGAGAAAAAACTTCTGCTCAAGCTCTCGTCTGCTTTATTGCGTTACCCGATGTCTTATCCGGTTCAGAGCTGTTTAATGTACTCTTAAGTTCGAAATCAACAGGATTTGAGTTTAACATTTATTTTGTTAATTATTACAAGCTCACATACATCTACTTCACTTCATTTGCACCCCATTGAACATTATATTATTATTCATCTTATTTACACACATTTACCTTAGTTGATGTCCTATAACTTTTGAGCTCACCCCTGGTACTATGACTGGAAGAGATGGCCGAATGGTCTTCCACTCACGATTTTGGGTTTGATCCCGGTTTGTGGGTAGCTCAGATTTCACGTAATGCAATATCGGGTGACTTAAGAATGGTCGGTGGTTCTACCCAAATGGCGCCGCTCGTGCCCGAAGCAACAGGTCGGTCACTGGGGTGATCCACCAATAATTAGTTGAAGGTACTCAAATACTGTATGCGATGTTAAACGAATAAAACCGACTTGAAGAAGTATTGCTTAACAATTAGTATCTATTCAAGAAAGGTTCTACGCCTCAATATAATGACTATCATCTCGTCACAACATGTTACTACCTAAATAAATATTCTTATCTCGCCATTATGCGTTTACATCGTACACAAAGCGTAGTTCTGAGGCCCGTCAACAGCCATTTTGTTTTATTTTGGTATATATTTGATATCCATTAAGGTCAATTTGCTTCGACATTAGTGTCGATTTCATGTCACTTAACATAAAATTTCATCCAAAGTTAACTATTTTTCCGAGTGTTAACTGGCTGATACGCTATGATTATCAGATCAAATATCTGGTTAAGTAACATAAAATAGACACTGTCTTTATTTAAAGAAGCATGTTATTGTGCTGGTTGTGATGTTTTTGGAGGAAAGGAAATTTACCTCAATTGGTATCGAAAAGGAGTTTTCGTGTCTCAAATTTAAGAATCAGATCAGATATATTGCATTCTCTCTTCTGCTATATTTAATGGTGTAAGGCTTTGACGCGTCAGTTCTCATATCAAGAAAAGCCCCATTCTACATTGTTTGCAAGATAATAGTCACATTTAAGATAGAGACCTCTATCCGCTCTTATTATGATAGCTTGCATGATAAAGCAACTCAGTCCGTACTATAAATTTAATAATTTCGGTGAAAACGATACCTTTTATTTAAATTGATAAAGATTACTCAAAATGTGGTTGATAGACAGATGTTGCAAAAACTGTCAGACAGATAATGTTATTTTTTCCATTTTATTAATAGGTTTTGCTTTACTTTATATCTTATCCCTTTCCTCCACAGAAGTCAATATATAGTGTTCAGAAATATTGGGTTTCGAAATTTACACATTTATCACATCGTCAAAGTCGTCATTTCGAAACCGACATTTCTTCTATTGAAGTCTACATGTAGCCCATTATTTAAACATAAATCGTGCACTAATTTTTCAGTTCAATGATAGGTTCTATGCGTGACGACAGGCAACATAGCTTTATTTGGTTGCTTGGCATTTTGAAACAAATAAATTAAATACAAATTAATTCAAAAGTCATTATGTGGCACAGTACAAGTGTAAATAAGAAACTATTATAAATGTGCCATATCTTCTCGGGTAGGCGTTTGTTTTGACATCAATGTTTTCTTCGAAATGCTTCAAAACTAATGTCCACGTGTGCGAACAGTAGTTTCGATTTCTAATGGCTGATCTTACATGCACCCGGGCCTTCACCCTTCCCTTCACATAAATACCCTTTAAAGTATCCGTATTTGATGATTATTACAAATATTGTATAAAAATGGTGCAGTTGCTCGTAATGTTCCATTTCCTACAATGAATTTCATACAATTCAAACATATAAATTTTTCTTTTGCCTTTGATTCTTGAGGATTAGTATAAAATATATTATGGAGGAGAGGTTTAATGCAGTGTCATAATAATGGAGAACGCTCCTTAAGTTTCCAAACACAAAGAAGAAGTTTTGCGATCTCTCGTGATGTGGATGCTGAATGGAAGATCAACGTAACGGGAAGAGCTCCAACAGTCATTAAAACAAATGCATGTGATACGTCAGACAATCTATCAACACATATGGACTCGTAATATATACACAGCATCAACAAATGACAGATGACTCTAAAAGGTTTCTTAAAAATAATTCTTAAAGACACATGGCTGCTTAATGCAGGGTCATTTTTTAGCTCAGTGCTAAGGCTTCTACATTTGTTTTGTTCAGCAGTAATCGTCTAGGGTCTGATAATTCCATTATACCCGTACATAACAGAAAAAACCTGGGTCTTATTTTCTCATATTTAAAATCAGGTCCACGCAAAACATACATGTGTTCGAGGTGTTTACGTGGGTAGTGCGTGGGTAGAACGTGGTGCTACGTGTGTGGCGAGCAGGTGGTACGCGGGAGAGACGTGGGGCACAATGGCGATCACAGGGATAGTGGTTGCGTAGTGCGTGTTTAGTACGTGAGTACTAGATAGGCGGTGTATAGGTGTTAAGTGGGGGATACGTGGGTGCCTCAAGACGCAGCACTGCGTACATGCCGTGTATATATAAGGTTCTCTATTTTATAAGCCCTCCAGATAACGAAGACAATTCATAACGATACCTTTCCCTCGTTGCCCCTTTCATTACATAGCTAGTACACAATCAAACTATTTGACAATTGGCGAAATTTGCCGGGTCAAATAGCGCTACTCCATGCGTATTTCTTATGGAAAGCGAAACAGTGGGGCTCTAAAGATGGCATCGATATGTGTCCGTCGAGATAATATCTCGTTTGTTTGTTGTTACGAATGAATAAAGAGGATGACGCTAAAGTTCCGTCATAATTTTTTATTACATGATGATTTAACATTGTACATTCAGTCCACAGGCAACAGGCGCTATGAGGATATCCGAAAAACCAACATTATATCCCAACCTCTCTGATAGTATCAGTGCATCAAGTGTTATTATAATATGCATCGCCGTTTGCTGTTCCCCAGTTGTGGCGTCTGTTACTCAGACGAAGTGAGTATTATTGTAAAATCACAAAACAAATTTGATATTTAATTCAAAAGAAATACTGAACTGAAGCATTCTTTAAGGGTGAGCAAGTTAAGCATTGCACTCTATGGACTTGCTCCGAAGTTTGTGAAGCACTATTTTTTTTTCTAGATAACATTTTTGTACGTTATGGGAATGTCATTTATCGTCAAGTTATTGGTTTCCCTATGGGTGCGAACTGTGCACCACTTGTCGAGGACTTGTTTTTGTACTGCTATGAGAGAGATTTCATGTTACGTTTAAACCCGGATTCACAGGCAAATGTCATAAATGCTTTAAATGATACACCTCGATATTTGGATGACATATTCAACATAGATAAATATAGATGCGTACTTCTATTTACTCTAGATAACTTCAATTGAATAAAGCAACAATTCAGATAATTCAGCAGCCTTTCTTGATTTAATCCTTTCAATTAATAGTGGCACCGTTTCCTCTAAAATCTATGATAAAAGAGATGACTTTAAATTCAACGTAGTTAATTACCATCATATTGACGGCGAGGTTCCCCGTGCTACATCCTACGGGGTTTACATTTCACAACTAATTCGCTTCGCTAGGGCTTGTTCTTCGGTTGAGGATTTAAGTAATCCTAATCGTGTTATTACTGAAAAGCTCCTCAAGAAAGGATACAGGTATAATAAACTTCGCAAAACCTTAGATGTAAACTATATTATCGAAATAGCTCTCTCATAAGTAAGTGTAAACGTAAACGAGGGCGGCTCTGCGATAAGGTATTTCATACCTAGAGTTTTGTGATATACAAGCTTCGGAAAATAGCTAGACATAGCCATTTTCATACTTTGTCTATTAAACGTATTAAAAATTAATTAAGAAGGGCTATGATCCAACAATATTACAACGTACTGCATGTTTGGTGGCCAACCCTTTACAGTTGGTCACCACGCGTCCCTCTTCCATTGTGCGACGACAGGAAGGTCATAATACTCTATGAAGACTACTTTGAAGGCCGGAAACGGAAGGAGTATGTCGGTTATTTTTATTGTGCCCGTTCTGTCGTGCCCTTGATGGCTGTTACTCTGACTTCTGACAAGTTATTGAGTACATTAATGCTTAGGCGAAATCAGCTATTGCTTTTTAATAGTTCTATGTTTTACATATATTTTACAACTGTTTTTACCGTCACTTATGTTGTTGAGCAGTCGGACGGGATACTGTTTAAGAGTGACGTTAGGCGACCCTAAACTGGTTTAACACCCCCACCCAGTGGCGTGTTTTCCACTGACCGTTCCAAGGCGGTACTCCTGTCCTCACCCTAGATTTATGTCTGTTTTTGTCTTTGTGTGTCTTCAATGTGTTGCGTATGATAGTGCTCGCGTGTGTTTGTGTGCGAGTGTGTGTGTGTCTGCTGAGAAAGTACTTGTTTCTGTATTGTTCGGGTGGCTATATGTTTTGTATGTAGTATGTTCTGCCAAACCTTCTTATCGTATCTGCCTATACAAGTGACTTCTTTGTTGAACACTACCTGGTTTGCGTAAATTGGCCGAAAATTGACTGAATTACAAGCGTCGGAACAGACAAGGGTGTATATTTATTTACATCGAGTTAAACACATTGTCTATATACGAGGGATGTTTGAAAACACATTGTCTATTGTAGTATTCAAACCTTGAAAACTTATTGAATCGTGCATGATTGAATTTCATACCCTCAAAGCATTCCCCGTGGTGACAAATGCATAATTTTAGCTTATGGATGAATTTCGTAACGGCAGGCTGAATTGTGTATACTACGGAGGTTCTGATTGCCAGCATAACCGAGAGCTTGTCAATATCGGTATCTACGACCAAAATGTCAAAAGTTTTCGAAACAGATAGAAGTCGCATGGCGCCAAGTCTGGGGAATAAGGTGGATGTGGTTGCACAGTTACTGTCTCCGACTTCAAAAGTTGTTGTACCCACCAGTCACAGTTGTACTTGTTTTACTGAAATCTGAACTTCATGCCTCTGCTGGAGAAAAATATGGCGTTCAAAACTTTCTTTGCACTCAAAATGCGTTTAGCAATGATTTGCTGTTGACCTGTTAGGTGGCCCATGTTTTGTTCTCAACCGTTCTGATAGGTTAAAATGCACACAGGTTTTATCACCTGTAACAACATTTGCAAAAACATTTTTCGTCGTATTTTGTAAGCATCTTTAGCAATCTTTTGGCAGTTTCAACACGTATCCATGTTTGTTCGTCAGTCCAAAGATGAGGTACCCTCCTAACATAAATCGTTCTCACTTTCCAGATATTATAAGGATAAAATGACCTCTTGGTAGTGACAAGTCAACAGTGCGTTCAATAACAGAACAGAATAGAATAGAACATATCCTTATTTTCAACTTGTACGATACAGTTCCCCGTTGTTACATATACAATCAAAATCATTCAAGGTCATTTAATTCAAGCATATGTATAAGCATTAAATTTTATATCAATATAAGAACTCAAATATATTCCATGGAACAGAAACAACAATAAATGTTGAAGCCACTTAGTCAATTGAGTTTAATTAAGAGATAAAGTAAGGCTAATTTCTAACAAATGTCTAACTATGATTGAATTCTAATTCTATGAATAAAATCTATTTTTTCTTTCATCCGCGACTTTCCATCCTGTGTAGATAATAGGTTTGCTTTTTTGTAACGAATCGTATTTCTCTTTAATTTCACGCAATGGTGAGTATACTAATTAATAAATTATATCAGTATGTGATTTCTTCGAATAGCTCTTTTCATTGACGTCTCTGTAGCAGATGAATTTTGTTTAGAAAACATTTCAGATAAATGAAAAACTTATGAATCATGAACAAACTCATATTTTTTTACATAATTTTCAATACTTTTTCAAAAATTGAATTATTCCTTACTCTTAGATATTCATATTCTTTCTTGTGGATAAGTCTAAACCTACAATAATACTTCTCTTATTCGACCACTTAAAATAGCTCAGATTGACAGCATTCGATACGAGTGATACCTTTACCCTTTCCTTCACAAGCTATGTTTGACTAATCCACAAGGACAAAATCAGATGAAAGATAGGAAAATCTAGGTAAAAGAAAACTGTTACTTTTGAATTGTTTTGAAACATTGTAAGAAAAGGAGCGTTTGCTCGTTACGAGCTAGTGCTCCATTTCCTACAATGTTTTCAAAATAACTCGAACATGGTATTTTCTTGTTACCTAGATAGTCGCCATTTTCACCGGATTCTTTTCCATACGGATAAGTCTAAAAATAGCATGTGGAGAAGTGGTTTAAATGATGTTAGCTCTTTATTGTATGTCTTAGAGCTTACAGCAACTGAGACTGGCATTCGTCACTAGTATCTGATACAAGCTGTCCCCTAGATTTGTCATGGCAACATTCATGTCAACCTCGGTACCCAAATGATATTTTTGACAAAATATCCCTGGGTACCGAGGATGCATTCATGTGTGCCTCATGCGCCCCGGTAAATATTAAACTTTTATTTTGACAATGTTTTTGAGCTCAAATTCGATGACTTGGTGCAAAACTATTGTAACTCCTTCACATATATGAAGG
>JAULCE010071214.1:0-13092 GCA_032359355.1 Macoma nasuta | reverse complement strand
CTTGAGACAGCTTCGCCAACACACTCTCAGACTTGATACAGCTTCGCCAACACACTCTCAGACTTGAGACAGCAAACCTACACACTCTCAGAATTGAGACAGCTTCGCCAACACACTCTCACACTTGAGACAGATTCGCCAACACACTCTCACACTTGAGACAGCTTCGCCTGAGACAGCTTCGCCAACACACTCTCAGACTGGAGACAGCTTCGCCAGCACACTCTCAGACTTGAGACAGCTTCGCCAACAAACTCTCAGACTTGAGACAGCACACCGACACACTCTCAGACCTGAGATTCAATGGGCCCAGCTTATATCATTCTCATGGTAGAAGCTGTGCCATTATTGAGTCTTGGGGTGGGTTAGGGACTTTAAAGTCGAGATCGTGCTCAAACTCAAAATTTCATTCTCATATATTGACCTCAATTTTTTTGCAAATGCACCATAATTTTGTCTGCAAGTGAAACGTGGAATGTTTCACTAGCAGACAAAATTTTAATGCAGTGGCAATAGAATTGAATGAGATATACCTTGTTGATTTTTTTAGTTTGAGAAAGATCTCGACTTGAGTTGCTTTTGTGAAAGCCGGGCCAGTGCTTCACGATCTGAATGATACCAGGTTGCTTAGTAACGTATCCGGATCTACGGATCTGCACCATTTACAATAGTGTATGCAGGCTTGTTCAGAGCAAATATCCGTGCATAAATAAATCATGCATAATGCGCGCTCGCACTTGCACAAACGTACCCTTTTAATGAGATTCGTCTTATATACATGTACTCTATGTTAAAGTCCATGGTGCATTGTCGAAAAAAATGACATCGGTAATTACCAAGGCAAATATCATTATTCAAGCAGAAGCAAAATCATTATCATATGCACCATACATATCGTAACATGTCATTCGCCATAATTGACGTCTGTTTCTTTGCAAAATAAAAAGATGAAATCAACTGTTCCTATCACTCAGTGAAACACATCATGTGGATATAAACAGTTGGAATCTTGGTGAGACTGATATACTATAGATAAGATTACGTATCTTTAAGCCCAAGACGGGTGTAAAAGTTTCAAATTAATATGATTATCGTGTTGGCCCGATAAAGGATCGTATTGAACTTCTCTCGTCCTCCACCCATCCAATCCCAAATCCCTCTACATCTCCCCTTAAACCTTTACCCGCTGCTAAAATTATCGTAGGTGTCATTTTTAAAACAGCCCTAAGTTATATATAATTTAGTTGAACTATTATTTAAGTGTGAAACTGCTTGGAACCAATCGACGTCTGATCTGGATGCCAGCCTCATCACAGTCCTGAGTAGCTTGCAAAGGGTTAACACTTATCCTGTCGTCAAATCTATCATCTGCGAAAACTCAGGGCTGCTTGTTTTTTTTAACATTGTTCGATTATCCTAAAATTTTGTGAAACTGTTGCCTGAATGTCAACCAGCTTGGATCCGGCGCAGACGCCGAGTTACTCCGGGTCTAATCTGCTTGATGATATCACTGGTCGCGATTGGCAGGATAAGGCCTATATAGTTGCCATTCATAATGTTGGCTTTAAAAAATACTAAATGGTGAATTAAACCTTCGACGCGCGGAGAAAATTGTCATCTGTGGCCATTCTCAGAGTATTTTTGCCATGTTTTTTTTAAATGTAATCGAACAGTTTGGATTCTGATGAGACACCGGACATCCGGTTCACCTGGTTGCAATGTTCACCAGCGACTCGCCGGAAGTATGCAGACTCCAAACCAAGATAGTATATCATTCCCTGGCATGTCAAAATCTTCAAGACGGAATAGAAAATCGAAGTGGTGAATATAAATCAACTACATTAATATTTCATTACAATATAGCTGTTCTTTGTTATTCAAATAAAAGTATGGCCTCGAGAGTTCATAAAAAATCATTTCTTGTCTACGCACGCGCGTATATATCTAAATCTCGTTATAAATTGTAGGTAAATCAGGGTTTTTAACGGTTTGATGGAAGCTCTTGTTTCGCCACCAAATCCATCGTGTGAAACTCATTAGAATATCGCCTCAATGAGACGACTATAATGAGTGTCACAAGAATGATTAGGTTGCGAAATAAGAGCAACTCATTTCTTTGGCGTTTCAAAATACATGTACATATATACTTCTCTTATCTTAATATTTCTATTCTATGTTCAGTTTATAATAAGGAGACGTGATTCCTGTCACGTTTAAAGAGTCATGTATACTACTCTTATCTTAATGTTTATAGTGTATGTACAGTAATCAGCAGTCACGATTCATGGCACGTTTAAAGAGACAGGAGCTGATACTGTCACAGAACGTGGGATCCTGATCAGCCGCCACAACACGGCCAGTGATACGGCGCAAAACATTATCAACCCTTTACACCGTGACTCTTTAGGCTAAAACTCTGCCCTAAGCCTTTGAATATTATTAAACAAACTTGTAATATGCAGCGGGATTCTTTTGCAGACATGGTAGACTTAATCGGAACAGATCAAGCATATAAGCAGTGCAGATCCTAATCAAACCGCTCCTTAAGGAGCTACTTAATCTTGGTCTTCAATGTTTTCCAAAAACCTAATTATATACTTCAGATTTAAAACCAGAAATGACTGAAAAATATGGGGAAAATAAATATATCTCAAGCAATATCGCAGGCGACAAAAATGAAAGGCAATACAAATTTTGAATGAAAAAGAGTTAACAATCGTAATATAAATACTTATGTACACGTATAAACATATAATCTACTACATGACAGAAAGAATAAAATTATAAAAATCTAAATATTGATTAACTTACATCTTGCTTCAAATATCCATTTTCAACTTTGAAACAAGAGCTCAACTAATGCATGTTTATGAGGGATGGTATTATATAAGCAGAACCTTTAACTAATTATTCTTTGTGTCGTCAGTAAACTGGTCAAAATATTTATTGTTTATTTGGCAACTTCGTAGTTACAAACGACCACACGGCTTAATCACCTTCGATTTATTTCTTAAATCTATTACACGTGGAGTTGGTATCAATTTTTGGTGAATATAACATGGACAACGGCAAATAATCCGCCCAGAGACTTATGAACAAAGTGTATAAATTTAACCTTTAGAACGTGGCCATGCGAATATTAACAGAAATACCTTTACAAAACAGTTTACGCCCAAACCGAACGACAACGCAAAAAGCAGTGTTGCCTGTACGACACTTGTATACATTGTCGATATTATTCTAGAGTCAAGCTTCATTTGCCCAAAACCAATGAGCAATGACGCATTTTTATTTAAAGCAGCAGACGAAAATTTCGCAGACGACAAAAGTTCCACGTGCTCAGAGTTTAAAATCAAATACAAACACGAGCGCACCTGTTCCCACACGTATTAGTCCGCACGCTGCGGTTGGCCCTTTAACCGGCCCGTATGCAAATTTCTCCAATACACGATTGACTGGTTGCCAGGTACGCTTAAACATGACCCGTTTAAAGGGGTTACCCGTCCGCCACAACAATGCAATATTATCTATACACAACATGAGTCAGTGTTCAATAGCGCAATTTAAAGCCACTCATCGATGAAATCCAAACAAGACCGAACGAGTCACCGTGAAGATCGAAATATCGATCATGGAGTCCAAAGGTTTTTGACTCTGTTCATCAAACAATAGGGGTGTAGTTTTTAAACCCTTTGGCACACGGGGCTAAATTGTCGTCTGCGTCATTTCAAATCAACATAAATACTAAATATCTGTCGAATTAACGTGTAAGAGCAAAAGCGTTTGGGTCAATGTGAGACGCCGAGTTACTCGGCGGCTTACCATGATCCAAACGTCTTGCAAATACTGCTGGACTAAAAGATTCGTCCGTAGACTAACATCGATCATTAAAGGTTAAAGACAACTCGATACCTCGTGTATTGATAATATTCGAAACAGACTAGACAATGGGGGCCCATTAGAAGCGACTGTAAATTGCCCGTTATTATTTGAAAATTCCCGTTACCATGGCCAACAGTGTAAATAAATAACTTGAAGGGACTTTTTGAATTAAAGCGGCTTTCTAAGATATTTAAACCTTTAAGCGCGACCTCGGTTCATTATTGACTACGAATGGTATAGTACTTAAAGCAAGGAGGTATATGCTTGTTTAACCCTTTTGTCCACGCCTCCGACCCGGATCCAAGCTGTTGGACACACAGACAACGGTTTCACTAAATAGTTTGTCATTTAGACAAATACATGTATGTTAAATAAAGATGACGACCATTTTAGCAGCGGGACCCGGCTTTAGGCTCCCTCTAGTCTCTCAGTATTAGAAATATATAGTCAGACAGTTGCTTTTTGTTAACCCTTTACTGCATGACCCTAACTCAATATGCTATTTTAGACACGTTCACAAAGAAAAGTATATGGTCGATTTTCTTATAAAACCATGTTAGTTCCATTGTTTTATTGACACGTATGTGGTTTAAGAAGAAAACCTACATGTTCTTCTACATTCACGTACGTGCAATTTGCCAAAATGACAGTTATGTGCTTTTTGACGAACATCGATGAATGTTTCCAAAACCACAGAAGTGCCATTTATTTAAATGGCGCATACGTGGTTTTAGAAGAAAACAGACGATGTGACGAATATGACGATTATCTAGGCGAAAGAAAAAAAATGAATGGTTTTAAAGGTATTGTGGAAAATGGGGCATTTGCTCATTATGAGCAAATGCTCCATTTTCCACAACGTTTTAAAAGGCCGTCTGTTGCAGAGATTTCAACGGGTGTGTCTATGGTTTACCTGGTTAATAGGAGCTTTCTGCTTTCGATCTGCAGTAATGATCGGCTCGCTAATATGGTTTTGACTTTAGTAGAAGACATTGCGACCGTTAGCTTAGAGCCAGAAAATATATTCGTTTATTTTAAATAATTTCTAATTTTTCAGAAGGGCGAGCCTGTAATTATCCTCTGGTCGTTGAATCATCTGCGTGTGTCGGACATATCGGCGATGTAAACTTTGTAAACAGTTTGAGTCCAAATAAGACAGTCGTCAAAAAACTACCGGATATAAACTGTTGACACTGTTATTTTTTAAAACAAAAATGTTTAAAATTGCTGCGTATGGATTCTTTTTGCAGACGACAATTTAATCTTGGTGTCGAAGTTTAACTATTTCGTTAAAACACTCACTTTATGATCAATAGTTCTAATACTGATATTTCACCGTATTCACACCGCTGTTCAAACATTGTTGACTTATTCTAATCCGATTCTTAATATTTGAAAAATTTGTGAACAATCAGTGACTTTTGATGCTTCAAGTTGGGTGGCACTCCATACGGTTTGATTATCCTGATACCTGACATATGGCGTCGCAGTGGAACATGAATAATTCACCTGTTTCTGATTAACCCTCGTCGTCGTGCAAATGTCGGAATTAGTATGTTTTCAAACAACTCGGATCCGGATCAGACACCGATTTACCCGGCGTCTGACCCGGATCCAATCTGTTTGACATTCTGACAATAGCTAGCTTATTTAACTTAGTCTAAATCGAAACAAACAACGTCCACAAATCAAGCAGACGACAATGTCAGCAGCCGATAATTTCAGCAGTACAGTATCATAAGGGTTCATTTCTGACCGAGTCGCCCGGGGCAATGAAACTGCGTTCATTATATTAGAGTCAAAACAAGACTGACGCGTGCCCCTTTAATCACCACTTGTATGAGACATATCTATTCAATAGAACATGTAGACAACTGCATGCATATATATATATATATTTATATATATTCGTACTGAAAATAGGCATGTGCAATGGAACGTCGCATTGGGAAACTAAATGTATATGAATATAGATAACTCTGACGTAGCAAACAGTGTTGACTCAAACTGCTAAACATCGTTAATTTACATACGGAAGATCGTGTCATCTGACTCATTTCATTCATTGTAACTGATACATTGCCAAGAGGTACTCGAGACTCAGAGTGTATGCCAAACTGAATAGATCAGACGCCGCGCGATGACTTAGCGTCATATCTGCTGTTCTACAGGTATCTGCTGCAAATCTGATACATTTTGACGAAATTCAATTTCACCTTCATTAAACCCTATGGTGCGACGACTCGTTAGAATCGTCTTGAAAAGACGATTCTATCGAGTGGTCACATCATAGAGTTTAGTGAAGAAATAAGGTGTTAGTGTCTTAGATACGCAAGTTATCCGGGGTATCTACGTATTGAATTGGAACAATATATTATGGTTAAATAAATTTGTGATGATGTATTCTGTTTGACTCATACGATACGCACTAAACAGTCATGTGGATCTTTCGAGTCGAAATGAACAGAGAGGCCAGTAGATTCTATAATCTAGAAGATTAGCAAGATCATATAAAAACAAAGACAAATTGTAAAATTATTGGTTGCATTTGTTTTAAGAACCAGGTACAATTTTCGTCCTTTCTCTCTACCCTGGCCAACTCCACTTAGATCTACCATTAGTCATCAGATGTCATTTAAAAAAGTCAATTATCCACGTGTTTGGATTTATTATTAAATATAAATATATATAGATCTAGATCTACCTCATAACTAGTATGTATAATACGTACATTTGACAATCGCCAACTTTTATCTATTTAGCTCTCAGTTAACATTCTGTTATCACGGACTTAAAGTGTCCCTGATGTGATGTTTATCAGAAGTAATGACAAGTTCTCACAAATCCAACAGACCACACTTTCAGCAGACGACATTTCTCATAGGCAATACACATCCAATGTACATGAGTAATATACATGTCTGTAATGACGTGTCCTATCTTACCTGTATGCGTCCGAAGATGAGCCTGCAGCGACTTTTCTCGTGGAAACACCCTTGAACAAATTTTGCAGCGTATACTATTCCGAGATAAAGCACCTTCCATTATGAGCGAAGAAATTTTCTCAGCGCGTGGCCTTCCTCGTTTGTTTTGGTCTACAGAACGTGAAACATGGGGTTCCCCTTCTAGTGAATCCGCTTCCTGAGAACTTGCAGAGGATGACCGAGGGCTAAAAGTAACCCGGGACAGTCCCTCGGGCCAATTCCAGGGATACATAGAATAATACATGTAGTCACTCCAATTGAATACACCTACTCTCCAGCACAACCTGGTGTAAAGTCTGATGTGATCTGACGAGAGAAGCCATCAAGCCTATACATGTACTTGTTACTATAAATAGCAGCCAGAAAATCCCTCGACAGGTGCGCGCTCGCAATATTGCGCATCCAATATTTGCCGAGTCGAGTTATGGCTATTGACAGTTGTAGATAGTCTGCTCGATTGGTATCTAGAGGTAAAAGGGGAACGTGACACATGGGGAAAATGATTTAATTATTAAATATAACAGAAGTATAACATGCAACGCGTATGTAACATTTATTTTATCGAAGGTCATGGCCCAGTTTCCCGCCAGATACCCGTATTAGGATAGTGTATACGTCCATTCGGACCGTTTCGGTCATAATGCACGCAGGGATTAGGACCGACGATATCCGCATTATTATAATCACGTGACGGTTCCAGGACTGAAATTCAGGAGACTCCATATTGGTCAGGTTAGCATAGAATTAGCCGTAAAATCCGTTGCCATCCTCGAGAGAAAGAGGAACAATGGATTCGTGTTACGGCATAAACGTTAAAAACAAATTTGATCTTTTCTATGATGAAGATTTAGATCCGTTAGAGATCTTGGCTCAACAGGAAACTGCGAAGAAAGCAGAGGCTGAAAAGAAGAAAAAGGAGGAGAAAGGAAAGAAAACGAAAAATGCCAAAAAGCCTGTCTTAAAGACAGAAAATAAGAACAAAGTGCAGGAAGAGATAAAACCAGAAAGAGAAGGTACTTTTGCATATATGTTTTTGACATTTTGCTTTTCGAAATTTTGCTATACGCCATGCACGTGGGTGCACTCGACCTGGTGCTGCACGTGTTGACAGTAAACAATCTGGTCGTTAGCAGATTAAGGGTTATAACATGATTGGATATGATAAGTCGCAGATTTCGTTTCGGAAGCAGCTGCACACTTCATATTTGTTTCGTCTTGCACTGTAGCAGTTAACTTTCAAATTCTAAATCTGTCATAAGAGGCAAGTCTATGTTTGTCATAGTTAGTTCAGTGTTCTAGAATGTAATGGAACCCCTTCAAGTTTACATGTGTATACCATGTTTAAAACCCAACAAATTATAATGCAAAAATATCATATATGCAAAGATGACTTTTCATTTTCACCATTGTTTTGAAGTGTTGTCCTCCTACTTGGCAACTGGGTATTATAAGCATGTAGCTACTTGTTATTGCACACCATGATTTTTGAAATGGGACTTGTGATATTCCTTTTCTGTGTATTTACTAGTTTACAAACAGTTCTACCTTAGGATATAATGAATTTTTAAATTTTATTTCTTCCCAAAACCCTATGTTGAGCTTAAGTGGACATATTATTGGGTTGAGAGGAAAAAGTGTCAATTTTAAGTAAAAAATATTTTCAATACACACTGTTGGGCCCTTGACATTCTGTATTTGTAAATTTTCAGAGAAACAGAATGCCCCCAGGCAGCAGAGTGAAAGACCCAGGACCGGAAGGTCTGTACGGGAAAATAACTTTAATAAGGAACCCAGAGAAGACAACAGACCTCCTAGGAGGAGAGAAGAAAACCAGAATCAAGAGAATCGGTAAAATGTGTAGATTGGAGACAATTTACAAGTTTGGTTTTGAGAAGGTGACTAGGCTGAATAAAGAAGAGCACCCACAAAAGGACTTTACAGACTGGTCAAAGGCACTAGGGCGACCACAAGTCTAAGTCATGGATATAAATCTAGATTATGTTCCATGATTACCTGTGTGATGGACCCCTGCGCCTGTTACGAGCCGGTTAAGTCCTTTTGAGGATGGGTTTACCGTCTAATTGCAAGACATTATAAATCTCAGAATCTGGTCCGAGCTACGGCTAAAACTATTCACAAAAGTTAACAGGAATCCAATGAAGTTTAAAATTGCTGCAGACAACCATTTTCTGAGTTCAGCTGTCATACGTTTGTGTCAAGTTTTTTGTATGTAATGAACACAAGACACATCATTGTAGTTTTTTGGCAAAAAAAGAAATGGACAAAAGGGCAATTCATAGATTGAATTTCTTTTTGTCCATTTCTTAAAAGAAAAATGGCAGAATTAACGACCAATAAAAAGTCAACTTGAATTTGAAAACTGAAAAAAAAATTTGACTGCATGCTCACAAAATTGTGCTGATACCTGTGACCTTATTCCACGTACAGCACCGTATTGTACATCAAATGTGACCTAATGACACTTACTGTTCCCCTGAAAGAACCTTACTGAAATTTAAAGCAACCCAATATCAAAGATGACGGTCATGCGATAAATGACAGAAGTTACAAATTCTAAGAACGTATTTTTTTTAATTGTGCATACCTCTGCTTATGAAATTGAGCATTTCAGCGGTGTGTTTGAGCATAGTGTAAATCATACATCTCTGTTTTACTATCAAAGCATGATAGATATCTGATTTTCTTTTAAATTGAAATATATGCTGGACAATTTTGAACATACTTTATGCAGTTTCTGATCAAATCAAGCCTCACAGTTTCTGATCAGATCAAGCTTCCACATTTTTTGTAAAAATCATTTATTTGGTTGAATGGGAAAGTTTAAAACAGGCTTAAAAAAAAACCTGCTGCCATTGTGCTATTTAACGTACTATGTCTCTGAGGTAAAACCCAGATCATGTTGATTCTATGAAACTGAATTTTGCATTGATAAGCCATCATCAATGCTATTTTATTTTCAACAGTAGACTTAAATTGTGCTTATTCTGTACTTTATTTCCAGAGATAGGCCGGAGCGATTTGATGGTGGTTTTGGCAGAACAGAAGGTGGCTTCCCTCGTGAAGGAGGGCCTAGAGATGGAAACTTCCGAGGTCGTGGTCGAGGCCGAGGTGGTCGTGGTGGTGGTGGCCGTGGAAGAGGTGGTGTCCCCACAGAAAGAGGTGGCTTTGGTGGCAAGAGGGACTTTGACCGACACAGCGGTAGTGATAGAACGTGAGTATAGAAAATTGTGCTGTACTGAGTCGCATGAGGCTGAATTGTTTTTTCTGTATTTTTCCTTCCAGTCTTATCTCGAGATTTTCTTAAAATTCCCTCAAAAAGGCATTTAAAAAACACTCTTTAATTAGTTCAAAAGAAAATTCATGGATTGCTAAATTGTACTTAATGTCCATTAACATGCTGTATCAGGTAGTTTACAAATACAAATCAAATGTCTAGTTCTGCGATTCAAAAAAGTGGGCGTGGAATACTGTCATAGAATTGAATTAAACAAACCAAGGCATTTTTAATATTATGTTATATTTACTTTAAAAAAGGAGACTTTTGATGTAGGAAAATAAATTGGGAGAAAATGCTCTATTTTTCGGTAACATTTTCAAAATAATTTCTCTATATGCGTGAAAATGCATAAGTATGAAGTAAATATAATTTTAGAAAGCTGCCAAGTTGGAAGTTTTAAAGGGCATGAGGTATTGGTTCCAAAACAGAGAGATGACATTGTTCATTATTTTGTTTGCTACAGCAGTGGTGTAAAAGCAACAGAAAAGAGAGAAGGAGGCGGCTCCCACAACTGGGGAACAGTCAAAGACGATATCGAGTGAGTATTACCTGCATGCCTATTTAATGCAGACTTACAAAAGTAATATGGGTTACATAAATATTGATGGCTTGGTGCAAAACATTTGAAACTCCTTGACTTTTGTGAAGGAGTTACATTAGTTTTGCATCAAGCCATCGATATGTGATTATAAACTGTATGTATTTTGTATTTTACTAATGTGTTGAGGAAAGTGTATATTATGATTTATCACTTGGCTTGGCAACAGATTTTAGTTATGGTTTCACCGTTAGCCTGACACATCCTTTTTATGATCATGAAAAGGGCTTAAGATATTTGTTGGCAATGTATCTAGCTCAGTTTGCCCATTGGCCACCAGTGTCAAGCAAATACACAGTTGTTAAAACTCTTTTCTCAGTGCTGTTCATGTTTTGCATGAATAAATGACATGAAGTGACAAAACCTTTCAAGTGTGTGGACCAGCATGTGGAAAGAGTGTTTAACCCTTTGCTCCATACACATTTTTACGCTTTTTGCAAACTGTGTATACCCACATCAGACAGCTTCCAATGGGGCTGTCTGATCAGGGTCGGCACAATTTGCCCATTGGATCTGTTGGGCCTAATCTACATCGTCTTGTCTATGTCGTGCATCATATAATACGATAGTTGGTAAATATACCAAGGGTTTTGAGTGTTAAATACTCATGGAGAAAAGGGTAATGTGAGAAAAGCAGCAAGCGGTTTAGTCTTGGCTCTTTCGTTGCAACTCAATGCAGGGGTGACTTTGTTTTGTCTATATTGTAACCAATGACGTAAATATTAAATACAATGTGACACTTGGGGGGGAATCTCACAGAATCTCGCACCAAATGAGATTTCAGTCAAATTTTAGCTATGATTCTCGTTTTCTTATAAAGTTCCCTTATAACTTATCATAAGGACTTATAAAATAGACCATGCAATGGCACAATCATTATGCCCCCCTTCTGAAAGAAGTGGCGGTTTATTGCTTTGCACATGTCCGTCGGTCGGTAGACCAAATTGTTTCCGATCAACAATTTGAGAATGCCTGGACCTAGGGACTTCAAGCTTGGTAAGCTGGTTGGTCATGACCAGCAGATGAACCCTGTTGATTTTGAGGTCGGTGGATCAAAGGTCAAGGTCAGTGTGACCTTGTTGAAAAATGGTTTCCAATTAATGACTTAAAAACCCTTTAGCCCAGGGACCTCATATTTGCTAGGATGATTGGTCATGACCAGCAGGTGGGGTTGACCCTATCGATTTTGAGGTCGATGGGTCAAAGGTCAAAGTTTGTGTTTTAAGTTGAAAAACTGCTCCCAATCAACAACTTGAAAACTCTTGAGCCCAGGGATCTCAATTGATAAGCTGGTTGGTCATGACCAGCAGATGAACCCTAATGATTTTAAGGTCAGTGGGTCAAGGTCGGTGACCTCGAGCTGAAAAACAGTTTCCAATTGGGCCTTGCCTATTTTATTCAATAGTCCAAATATTACCAACAACATGGCTCTCAAGGGGGGCAAAATGTTTTACAAACATCTCTTGTTTAGCTTTAAAATGACAACTCATTTATTAAAATTGAACAAGAAATGAAAGTTTTGTGAAAACAGCTGAATCAACCATTAACAAGTGGGAAAAAGACAGATTCAGCAGAAATATACACATTTTGAAAGTTTGAACAATTTTATTAAGATCTATTAAGCACATACAAAAACAATAAGCATCATGCAACAGCTCA
This sequence comes from Macoma nasuta, assembly GCA_032359355.1. Classification (NCBI taxonomy): domain Eukaryota; kingdom Metazoa; phylum Mollusca; class Bivalvia; order Cardiida; family Tellinidae; genus Macoma; species Macoma nasuta. Next base: position 671 of record JAULCE010071214.1, on the reverse strand, counting down.
TAAGTTAATCTTGAAAATTATATCAAAGTCATAGAAATTTGATGACATAAAAAAGTAGCTTGCAAAGCGCAGTCTGCTGAGTGCCAATCTGGTTATTTCTTTAACTGTGCAGTGGAGTTTCTTATCATTGTATTCAGGTCATTGTTGTAACCCTAGGAGAAAATGTGTGACCGGAGGGTCATATCTTTAGAGCCTACTAGCATCGACAGCTAAATGTCTTTCATATCCTTGTTTACAAAGAGGGTCTGGGACTGCAAAGAAATTTGGGAAAATAAACTAGTCACTATATAGCCTCCAACCCCTGAAAAAAGGTATAGGCCTAGGTGAGAAGTCTACATACTAGTGCATATATAGGGATAGGTGTAGTAACCCCCTTAGTTACAGCTTTACATGACAAGGTTGTTTATGAATGACAGCTATTGAGAATTTTTCATTGATTGAAGGATGAAAAGTGAAGCATGAAAGAGCAAAACATGTCTACTGTACTAAGAAAAAAACTGATGCCTTAGATTATTGATTTAACTAAGTTTTTAGCTCTCCTGAGCTATGCTCAGGGTGAGCTATTGGAATACTTGAAATGTCCGGCGTGTGTCGTGCGCTGTCAACAATTTCAGTGTTTACACTCTAGAGGTCACAATATTGACTCAATCTTTATCAAACTTGCTCATAAT
>JAULCE010071103.1:0-13093 GCA_032359355.1 Macoma nasuta | reverse complement strand
TAATAAAGATGTAAATAATTATAGAGGTATAACATTATTGAGTTGTCTCTCCAAATTGTTTTCAACCGTTTTAAATCAGAGGATTCAGACATTCTGTGAAAAATACAATACGATTTCTGATGCACAATTTGGTTTTAAAAAGGGATATTCTACAATCGATGCTATTTTTGCCCTAAACACAGCGATAGAGAATTTTCTAAATAATAACAAGCATCTTTATGTTGCATTCATAGATTTAAAAAAATGTTTGTTATACCGGTAGTATCTACAGAAATGGCTTATTCCTTAAATTATATAAAAGCGGTATAAATGGAAAGATATTGCGGAAAATTAAAAGTATGTAAGAAAGTATTAAATCATGTGTGAAGCATTGCGAAACATATTCTGACTTTTTCAGTTATGCAGTCGGACTCAAACAAGGGGAGGTAATGTCGCCGGTATTAGTCTCCCTTTTTCTGGAAGACATTGAACTATTTTTACAGCAGAAAAAAGACTCGGGGCTAACAATTCAAGATATAGTTTTAATTTTAATCTCTTTTGCCGATGATACTGCCTTGGTAGGGGATTCACCCAGGGATTTGCAAGACCGTTTAAATTCATTACACGATTACTGTACAGATTGGGGTCTTGAAGTAAACAGTGAAAAAAAATAATGGTATTTCGAAAAAGAGGTGGTTTGTTACAAAATGAAATATGGTTGTACAATGGAAAAGAGGTAGAAATAATTGATTGTTTTAATTATCTAGGCACCGTATTTAGCTACATGAGGAATTTCGGAATAAATAATGAACATTTAATAGGATAAACAACAAACAGATGTAACATACAATTTATCAGTAACATATATAAAAATTGAAGCTCGTGTGATTTTTAGATTACAGAAAATGGAAATAACATTTGAAAAATATAGTTTCTGTTATGATGCCAAACTCTTGTAAGGCATAAATGCATATCCATGCTCAAATGTTTTATTTACAAACTTTTATGTGTATACATGATGAATTAAACCTTTGCTCAACTTGCTTAACCTAGGTTTATTAGCAAGCAAAGCTTCTGATGAAAAGGATGAACATATAGGCAAAACAATATTATCATTTTTTGAATCTCATTTAATTTTTGGTAGAAAATAAAGCATTTGTTCGTTACGATCTAAAGCTTTATTTCCACCACAATGTGTGATATTCGCCTGTTTCATAGGCGATATCAAGTGCTTCTGGAGAATAGAAGATTAACCGTTTACCCGATATAATCGTTTATCGATGTTTCTGTTATGGATGACCTTTGCAACCATTGCGGACAGTTGAGCATTGAGCAACCATTTGAGATGCGTATTTCAGGTCAGCTGCAATGTATCTGATCAACAGATACACTGCCAGAGTCAATTGTATTGCTAAACAGTTTATGTCATTGCCAGATCCAAAAGTTAAACATGACATCTGAGTAAAGTTTGGAAGCTCTGTAGATTCGAGATCGTGCAGGGGTGTTTGTCAAATACCACGCATCTGCAACCTTGAAAAATTGGCACTTACACTGTTTTGGAAAGCTTTACTATCTTCGTAAAATCACAAAAATGAAACTTCGGCAAACGACACTTACGCGATTTTAGAACAAACAACCTGTGATATGTCATTTCGTTTCATCAAATGTATGTATCAGTATCAATAAAAGGCTTTTTTTTTCGAAGGCAGTATCGGTGTTATGACAAGATTATCTATTATTTCACCATTTAACATTGCGCGCACAGTGGTAGATCCATATTACGGTGACATAGAGCCCAAAAATGCCCCGCTTTCTAAATATTTTGAGCAATAACGACAAGACATTCGTGGTTTTCCATGTCCTTGGTTCGAGATTCTCTCATTCTCAAATCACGCCTGGTGTGACACGACTTCAACCGCAGTAGTCTTTAATCGTAATGTGCAATATTTGGGCTGATTAAAAATCATTGGGAAAAATAGTGCGTTTAAGTATTTTCTACATACAGATGTTACCTGACTCAGTGACATAACAGGGCTATGTTTCGGCATCACATGATGCTGTTTTTATATTCGTGTTTAGACAAAAAAAACAGTCAGCGAATCATTCTTACGACAAAGAACAGCATGAATTGCACATAATATTACGTATTCATTCTCAGCCATTTATTTGTGGTGTAATTGATCATATATCATGTCATTTCAGCGAACATGCATTTATCCACAAAACCTTATTATAGTTTAATGTTTACACATCCCGGATAATAAAAGGGCATTTGTTCAACTCTTTTTTGTCAAATCAGTGATACAAATATACACAACTCGCTTCTTTCTGACAAGAGAGGTAACACAAGGTTGTTGCTTTAACTTGATGCACAAGAGTTATCCCTCTTAAACCGACTTCCTTTTCTACTCGGAGAACGGGTACACGACGACAGAAATGTTAACCCCAAAACCTTAGGTAAGTATACCCTTTGCTTAATTCTAATTTTCGCTAATTCTAAAACTAACAATGCATTCATTCCGATCTTGGTCTACACTATGTCGTACTCATCATGACCGATTGTTGTTTTCTATGCATAAATAAAATGTTAAGCAACTGATTAGCCCTTTCCTCCATAAAAGCGCTTTTAAGCGCCTCTGTAACTGATAGTTATTGAAAACATTGTAGTAAATGGAACATTTGCTCATGACGATTGCATATACGAGTGGCCTGGCTTAAAAAAGCGACTCGAGTCGAGATCTTGCTCAAACTCAAAATATCAACATTGGATATCTCATTGAATTTTATTGCCACCTCACTAAAATTTTGTCTGCTTGTGCACTAGCAATGAAATCGAGGTCAATACTTGAGAGTGAAAGCCGGGTCTCGTACTTTATGATTGATGCGAAGCAATATGGCTTAGAAGATTTTGAAAAGAAGTGGGGGTTGATAGACATAATGCGTAAATACACGAATTGATTTTTTTATGTCTTGCTCATGACATAAAACATAGTTAAGTTTTACCTAGAACCAATTGGTCTTTAGTGATTTTCCAGCTTGTATGATTTTTTGTAATGGTTTTAACACATTGCTTTCTAAAACAAAGGTTGTACATCTTTCTTAGACGTGCGATTTCAACCCGCATAACTGTTTATCCCACATGTTTTTTCTTCTATACAGTCAAATAGCATTTAATTTTTTTTTCATATGTCAACATTTTCATTCAATAAAGAACTTTAACCCTTTGTTTACTAAATATATATCATACAATCAGTGCAGCTATGAAGATTCTGATATGAGTGTACATGGATCTACACTGTTTCTGAAAGTTTGCTGGTCCTTATCCCGGCTATTATTACTGAATATTTAGACAGATCCAAAGACGGATAATAATGAATACATATGTGTTTATGACTTATAAAATGTGAGGTATACTATGCATGTATGTTGTTAAAAAGTAACACGGCAAATCTTCCGATCTAACATTGACTATGAAAGTCGAAGATATAACATGATATAAACACATATATTATGCAACTGCAATATCGAAAGTGTTTATCTGGAAATATGTTATAAAACAATACACCACAACGTATGATCTCACGATCAAGTACTCGTCTGGAACAGTGCTAAACATAGTTTGGCCATATCGCTTGGAAGATACGTCACATAAGTTAAAAGTGGCAAAACGTTGAGTGTCATTTGCATCAAAACTGTTTGCAGTTTACATCATTGAACCGCATACAAAATGAAAAAAATCATATATGTATATGAATGGTGTTAGACTATTAGTTCAACTTCACTCTTTATTGGTGTTATATGTATTAAGTGTATACTTACTATTTCGTCTATTTTTATATATATGATTTAATGAGTCACGAGTATGTATTAGATTTATCGCATGAAGGGAAATAAGTCATGAACTGTAGAAAACTTACAGATGACACACACAACCTTCTATAATGTCGTATAAGGAAATATGTCAGATGAAATTCGGTAGGTATACTGTATTTTTATAGCCATAATAAATGATAGCTGTTGTGACACAATATTGTCTTTCAAGCCTCATGTAAATGATGTCTGCTAAATTGCTCGCTTGATCAGAATTTTATGCTTAAGTTTACCGCCACGTTTGGCTAACAGAAAATTACGTCAATTAGAATAATGTTTACCCTCAAAAATCGTACAAAAGCGTTATTCCCTTTTACTCGTGCATCAATTATCCACAATATTACCGTCGAATCCGTGACTCTTGCCAACTAACTTTCTTGAATGTTGAGTATCGATTATTTAAAATATCGATTTCTTTCAAGGATTGGCAACTATTTAGTACGCTTTGTTTACATGAGAAATATCGGATTCCAGTTCGGAATGACCAACTAATTGTTTTACAAATGCGCTTATTTTATCTGACATACAGCTTGTAGAAAATTACAGATTCTTATGGGCATTTCAAATAGGCATGTATTCCTTAAAATTACTTATTTCGCATTTGCAGCTAACAAATGGACCTGAATTGATATCCTTAGCGGTGGACAGCATGAGAGGATCCTGTTTGTTTGAGCTTGAGAGAAACACAACGCTAAGAGAGAAAACTGGAAGCCATCTGTCTATTGCACAAATGATAGAGGACAAAGCCTGTGTCAACTACTGCTCGGGAGTTGGTGAATGTTTTAAAGGTAATTATAAAGACGAAATGTCATATACGGACTGATTACTTCATAGATATGGATCAAATAAGTAAATCCCTATAGTTAGTTTCCATTAAGTAACATATGTTTAGATCAGCAGCCACTTCCCAAAACCAGCTGTACAGTGTCGCAGTTTTAATTGAAAGCATGCTCTTTATGAGATCAGTATCAATTTATGTTAACCCAGATTAGACGCCGCGATTAGCACATATCGTTTTGTACTGTCAAGCTCTTTTTGAAGTCAATATGGTGGTTACTTTCATAGTCCATCTACACCTAATTTATGTGCGAACGTTTAAAGCACTGTTACAGTGGGGATATTTCATTGATTACCATCTAACACATCAGACAATAAGTAATATTATTTTACAAAAAATAGGAGCCAAATCAGAAAAGGAGTGATTAGGCGCCTATTCCGGCTTTAAAACTGTTTGACACTCATAATAATTAAATTGCAATAAAACCTCCAGAAATGTTTATTATTTGATATAATTTGCATCGTGTTTGCGTTGCATTTAAACGGTCACTTTAAGCGTTTCTCTCGCTGTACAAGTTAATATATGCTATTGCATTACATATCAATTGTGCCTAAATTCGCAGGATCCAAACGGTTTGTAGACTAACACTTGGTATTCTGAAGCATAAATAGAAGTGTTCATGCCTGTCGGAGGCTATATACCTGTACATGTATCTGCATGGTTATCACGTGACGTTTAGGATTGTAGCCTTTTTGGCACCAGTCAGTGTGTGTTGCTTCATTCGATCCATTGCCTTGCCTGTCCTATCTGAAATAAATGTTGAATGCAATATAACCAAGATTGAGTTTTAAGATAAAATGTGTGTGTAATAAACTTAATCTCTCGCATCGAATATAATATCACAATAAACAAGTCACAACCTATGTCGAAACCAAACCACTTTCATTACGATCTTGTATATTGGCAACGAAATAGTGTTAATGTGTTAAACATGAACCGTTTATGATGCCCCTGAGAACATTGGGTATATTGTTAACACATATGTCGGTCGGTAGGTTGATTGGTCCGTCGGTAGACCAAAGCTTGTTCGAGAGATAACTCAAGAATGCCTGGACCTATGGTTCACAACCTTGACAGGGATGTTGGACTAGATGACCATTAGTTTAGGTCATTGAGTAAAACTCAATGTAACAGTGACATTGTACGCAAAAACCTAGCCCGTGTAATATTTTGGCAAGCCTGTACCAATGCTATCTAGGCTAGATTTACCTTATTGATTTTGACTTAAAAAATGATGCTTAATGAAATGACATATCAGTTTCCATTTCGGTCCAGGCATAATTTATCAAGTGTCCTGATATTCATACAATTTTTCCACTCATGGGAGACATAATGTTTGACAACACCAAATCCAAAAGGGTATTTTATAGCTGAACAAACCAAAAGTATTTGAAAAAAGAAATAGGCTTTAACTATTAAGATGTTCCAAACGGGTTAGACCTAAATCAGCACCAACATTGAAAAAGGGAGTTTCTTGTCATGGCATAATTTGTTTGGAGATGAAAACACGAAAACTTCCTTCACTTTGAAAGAAAGAAAATACAATAATTACGATTTTACTGCAAAGTCCATCAAAATTGCCCCGATCTTAGATGCAACACTGCTACTCCGGCTTAAGCAACCCAAGGCACATTGTTAATATATGTATACATTATATATACCTATGTAATCACTTAATCGCCAACACATACTCTATACTTTGATAGTAACTGTGCTAAATAATATTAACATAAAAAAGATATGTTGTAAGCAGTAGGCTATAAACCAAAATAGGCCGTCACGACTGCGACGTGGCGTCTGGAATATGTTTATCATAGTGCTTGCTAACTAACAGAACAAAGGTAATTTCATTCTATTCTATTTTAAACAGAGAATTAACTGATCAACCATCATGTGTTCATATAGGAGAGTGTTTTTGTTCCCACTTAAATATCACTCCCTTGATTCGCATACCGAGTTTTAAGCGTGTAAATACACCGTTACACAAAACTAAAATTTAATCAGCAACATTGTTGAAGTCTGCTTCTTGTGGCTCTTTGTATGGCGTATGTGTATGACACTAATAACAAACAATCTGTTCAAATGTATTGGACTTACTCGGCATCTGATTTGACTCCAAACTGTTTGACACTTCTAATACCAAAATATTCAAGTACCACCAGAAAAGTTTCATAAATCAATATTGCCATTTCGTTTGCACTGCTTAAGTGGTGAAACCGTCAATAATAGTATTCATCAAACTCTATTTTTTAACAGATATTTGAACAACTTAATAATTAATTTTCTGGGATGTATTTATTCAAACAGAGTGTCAATCATTTCAATCATATTTGACCCTTACCCCTGCGTCCATATCCATCTCTGATTGTTATCAGAACATAGTCGTAAGTCTGGTTAAAGCCAAAAGAAAGCAAGATGTCCCTTGTTGTTGATACACGATGTTTGCAAACAAATCGATAACGTCATTGTTAAGTGATATTTCTCGATGACGTCGTCGATATCATTTTGGACCTTTTTACCAGATTGCGGCTCATATATATCCAATTTATGTCGTATTGACTGTCTGGTCACAATGATAGAACCGAATCCGTTGGTTTGACTCCAGCAAGTGTTCTGATAATGTCGTATCGGAATTATGATTTAAATCAGTCGGGTGCAAAGCAGAACTTTTGAGAGTGTAATTATCTGTCACAGTGCTGATATTTTTAGCTTGTGCGTATTATTTAACCCAAAGTTCATATTAACATAAAGTTTGTACCAACATATAAGATTTGACAATAAAAACGCCCATGCTATTGCAAACATTTCAAAACTCTATACAATTTAGTCCCTGTTCATGTAACGATCCGAAACTCTCAACATCGGGATATTGTATTGCGACATGGGATATTTTGGGCCTATAAAATGTAAACGATGACGCTTAAATGACATCGGCAACGGTTCCATATCGTCGTGATTTACCGCTCAAAATTCCTCGCTTTGAAAAGTGCGACCGCTTATCTGAGATTTTATTGCTTGTTAGTCGTTTCATCAGTTTTACTTAGGGCATGACTCATATGTTCATTTGTTTCTAGGAAAGTGTCACTGTGCTGCTGGTTTCGGAGGTGTAGATTGTTCTGTAGAATTGTCCGTTGGACCAGCAATTTCTGGACTCCTCGACCACGGACTTTGTGATGAGCGACAACTGGAATGTGACCACGCCTATGTCTTTGGTCACGTGTTTACAGATTACACGAATTTGACATGCAGACTGGATGAATTTACTGTAATTGTGCATTGTTTGATGCTATGAAATATATTAATTCAGTGTTATTGTCAATATATAGTCACAGTCCTTTAAAGATAATTCAGAAGTGTATCGATACAGGTTTGAATGTTACAGACATATGTTTTAAATATGACTAAATCACACATACATAATATAATTATGTAAGTGCATTATGTTTTGTCAACGATAAATACGATGTATGATCTATAGCTTCACAGCGAAAGCAACGTTTATACTTCGACATGTGGACAGTTATGCGTTAGTATGCTGATTTTCCTAGGTAAACAGTACTTCATTATTGAATGGAACTATATTCATAATCAAGTTTATCAACATTTGAAGTAAAACATAATAATTCCAGCCTTATATAATGTAACATCTACACACATAGGGGCCTCTGTGCCAGAGGTTTATAGTATTTGACTTGCAATGAATTTGTCCCTCACCGATGTAGGTTCTATCCTCACCAGTGGTGAAACTCTTTATGTGAGAAAGCTTTCCGCCTGACTTGCGGTAGGTCAGTTGTTCTACCTTGTTGTCCGTCTGAAAACACTGAAAACTGTCGAAGGGACATTGAAACCAACAATAACAAACCAAAACTATACACACAACCTGCTTAGCAATGAAACCGCTTTTGTTGTAAAACAATATAATTATCATTATCACGCGTTTTTATCTGTTAAAGTCTAGGGTCATAGTGCCACCTTTATAAGGTGGAATTACCCGACTTTCGATAACAAAAATTGAGCTCCAGAAAATTCGTACTTATAACAATAAAGCAGCTAATTTACTTTATTTTTTTCTAAAAGGTAAACACGAGTGTTGTAATAATATAGTATTTGTTCTATTAAAACATTACTTCTTCTGATCGGAGTGTAAATACCCAATGGCAGCAACACGATAGGGCAGGCGTATCCTTTTTTATTTTGGTATATCTATACACAGCCTTATTGTTTAATAAAGGGTTATTGGACTATAGCGTTTATTTACAAACCTACCAAAATATCACATACGAAACAAAACAAGAGTTTCTTTCCGGAAAAGCAGACTTATTCATGCTATGTTTGCTACTTCAGTGCATTATTTCGGTAATAACATACTATATTAACATAACATGAACACATACAAATTGCCAAGTCCATCACATCAATTTTTATTCCCATTTTTTCTAGATATCATTAGAAGGCATCCGCAGGTCAGGAGAAACTCATTATCTGCCCGGGGAGTTTGATACCTTGATAGAAGTGAAATGTGCACTCAGAAGAATCAGGATCAAACGGTCTGCAGAGGGTTCCGCTGATCATAAGGAGTTTGTATTTGGATACACTATATCTATCAGCAATGACGGTATCCATTTCCAAGATGGCCATGATTTGTTCGTATATAACTCTAAATGTCAGCGTGTAACAAACGGCAACGGGCTGATGCATTTCACTCTTCTGGTAAATACAGTGTGTGGCAATACAATGATATTTTAGAAAGACTATGATACAATAGCGACATGTGGGGAATTCTCGTGTAACCCAGTATAATTATGGTCAAATTCATGGTCTGTCATTGACTTTCAAAACATTCAATACCAATGTCGATCTCAACTAAGTATCGAATGTGACCAACATTCCATGCAACTTTACTATTTTGAGCTTGAGCAAAGTACCTGCTTTAGAAGTTTGGTAAAAATGCACTTGTAATTTGTATCTGTATACCAGTTTTGTAAAACATATACACCTACTTTACAGGGTTAATGATTCCAGTGACATGCATGATAATAGCCCTGTAGATAAATGGCATTTGATAACCCAAACGTGACGTGTGCCGAAAAAAGCACAGTTTGTTTTCCCCCATAAGCTAATTTAGTTATACCCACCAGGAGAGAATCTGATGAAAATCTAGGTATAACACAATTGCCATGTACATTGAATTGAAATCATTGCAAGAAAAGAAGCATTTGCTGGTTACGAGCACATGCTCATTTTCATTGTAGGAAATGAAACATTAACGAACAAATGCTCAAAAGGTCTACACAGTTTGCAATAGCCATCAGTTACAGAGGCGCCTAATTGCGCTTCTGTGGGGGAAAGGGTTAAAATGCATATGACGTAAAGGGTTAAGATCAATGAGGGCTAGGCAAGTAAATATATATAGAAAACGACAACCTGACAAAAAAAGGAGAGGCTGTCATTAAATGTAGCCCTACTTAAGGGATGCTTGACGCAACTCAAGAAGGCAAACTTTTTTCTCTTTGAGGACCCAACGATAGATTAATCCGTTAAGTGGATGAACTAGAAGTTACAATTTTTGTAACATATATTTTTTTAAAATCAATATATCATTAATGTCAATGATACTTGAATATTCAGATATTCATGAATATCTGCATAAAAACTATTGTTGCTCTTAAATAACTTAAATAACATGCAACGCAATACTTTGCCATTTGTTTTAAAATAGCGGAAAGGACAAACACTTTTAAAGTAGTACTTACTAAGCTCGGATCTCTATTGACCACAGAATGTGAGGTTTGTACCATTACATGCTAGATGATCTACTTCTAAATAATGTAAAGCACAGTATTACTCCGTTCAGGATTTACTAGAATCAAGCCTGTCTCTCTATAGCTAATTAAATACAAAATTAAGAAGCAATCCCCATAAACATCTTTAGAAAGTTTTCTTTAACGATTTAAAAATCAAGCAAATAGAATGCAAAATTTAAATACAAAATAATGTCAACTCTCCAAATATTTAATTTAGTTGTAAGATATATATACTTATTCCCCTTGAGAAGCTATCAAACCCGGTCCGTTATAATGTATAAAAAGATCATTTAAGATAGTTTTCATAGGGATTTGTGTTCTATTTCATGACGTTTGATCATCTTTATTCCGACCAGTGTATACCTCCGTTCAAACACCGCCCTACTAGTGATGCGTCTGGTCTTATCAAATCCTAAATGTCATATGTTTGTTTTATTTGAAAGATAACTAAACATGTTCTTTATCCGGACCAAGAAAATGGCATGCAGATGCCTAAAATGACACTTTCCATATTGATAATTGATGTGTACCATCAATGTTTTTAGATATGTTCAGTATTTAGCTCCTAAGTGTTGCGACTTGTCCGTGTCGCACAAGTTTGTCAAAGAAAACCTTAAGAAGTCGTCTCAATTTACACTTTTAAATGTTTGATTACACCAGTGAAAGAACAAATTGAAAACATGCAACAACTATAAAATGTTCACTGAATTTTCGCTGATTTGTTGTATAACTATACTTGCTTTCCCTAAAATGCACATTAACCGGGGTTATGATAATTTTATGGGTACACTCTTAATGACACGTTATTTCAAGCACAGTGTTTCTTAATTGATATCGAAGTACATTAACAGGACGTTGTTCCAGAGTAAAGCCTGACGAATTTCATATCATAAAAAACCTTATGTTGTGATATCCTTTTGTTGTTTTTACAGGATGGATATTGTTTTATCGAAAACAAGTGTGTTCCAGACGACAGTCGAGATGGGAGCAATATTTGTGCTGTGTGCCGTAGTAATATTGCAGCACAAGCCTGGACTCTTGATTCAAGCCGAATAGGTACATTTTTACAGCACTGATTGTTAATCCAAGAGTATATTTTTTAAAAAGTTATTTTAAAAACTTATATGTATTAGTGTTGCATATACCTTTGGTTCGTCGTTTTATATGTGACAATGACTAATTAAGCCAATTGCAGGGGTCTGTGATTAAACCCATTGATATTTAAATCATGTTGATTACGTATCCTTAAAGTGTTTTTTTTCATCAGCATATGAAATTGAAAAACAAATATATTATAATTGATTTGTTTATCACATTAAACTATTTGTTATATATAAAGCATTTAACATTACGCGACTTCTGGCTAATTAATAGAGGCGAAATACCTCATAAACCTGAGTGACACTTACGGACAACAAAGTAATACCACAAATCTCAAGACTTCGTCATTCGTAAAGTGTAAACCTTTGGTTAGGATCAAACATACGTCTATGAAAGTCGAAATGAATGCAAGTCAAAGAACTTTATTAAAGACATACGCGCGCAATTAAAAATCTTAAAAAATTAATTGTTTGCTTAATTGTTATAGTTATTAGACTACACTGTTTCCCCATGAATAAAAAATAACCACACTTTCAACTCAAAGTTATTTCCTTAAATATTTGTGATCTTTTAGATGTGGATCTTGTAATGTGTATTTGACATAGCTTGCATGATCTACTTTCTACTTTTGATAACAAACAGTGCATATTCTAATCTGATCCGAACGATCGTCTATAAGCCTCTGATCAGATTAGACACCTTTTGATAGTCTGATATACTCTGTCATCTGCATGAAATGCGTTAGAAATAATATAAATACAAATATTTAGTTTTTTAAACATTGACAAGAGCATAGTGTATATGATTAAAATAAAGGGTGAAAATCCCAGAAGGTACACCTTTCATTTTGTATATCATTTGACAACGAGCATGATGTAACCAATTTTCTTGATATTTTCTTATAGTAAATGACATCCGCTTAATTTTTAAAATGTCAAGGAGTCATTTTGATCAGTTTTTTCAATAATTCACATTTATATGCAAAACTTATCGGAAAATCAGATATTATCTAGCCCTTGTTTATATATGTTTTCACTTGATTTGCTAATTTTCTGTAAAGTATGCCCATTCTCTTTGTTGTTATTACCTTTCCTGCATAGCGTATGAAAAATGTAAATACTCGTCTTGGTTAATGTAGCAAATATCTTTAAGAATGTCTTAAATATAATAAAACAAGTTAATGCATGGAATTCGGATTAATTTTATCCGAAATTTGCCTTAATATATAATCTGTCACTTTTTTCTAGAGTCTTGCTACAAAATAATGTATGGTGACCCCTAGTTTTCTTGTTATCATTGTGCTTATAAATACTACTTCTATAAAGTTTCAAGTGATTCCTATAACAAAATGAGCGCATATGTCTTTAACCACTCAGCAATTGAGGAGCCCTGCATTAAATTAAGCTGAAATCGAGATAACAACTAAATAAAAGTAGATAGAAAGGTCTTGCAGGACACACCACATACAACACAAAACAGCCACCCAATCAGCACAGTCACA
>JAULCE010071102.1:0-20840 GCA_032359355.1 Macoma nasuta | reverse complement strand
AGTTTATGACCGAATTTGATAAGTTTATGACACGTTACTAACTTTATGACCTTTGATAAGTTTATGGTTGCAACACAAGGACACAATGTCTGATGAAAATATTGGATCTAATTCTGAAATGTATTTTGGTCAGGATTCTTCAGAGAACGATGGGGGTGATCTTGCCAATGACAGTGCATCAGATAGCAGTCTAATGAAAGAAATTGATGGAGATGTTTCTTTCTCTTTTGATTGTGATTTCATCGACCCATTGGTTGCAAAAAAGTTGTATGATGAAGCATCAGTGAAAAACAAGGAATTACAACCCTTAGATTCTAATCTAAATTGTTCTGAAGACAATGTCTTTGAGTCACATTTAGACAGTTCCATCTGCCAGGAAACAACAGATATCAGTGATATAGAAGCATCAAGTGGAAGCCTTTTGACGTCTGATTCAGAGTTTTCCTTTAGTGGTAGTAGTGGTATTAGCAATTCACTCAGTGAAGGAGAATCTGATGAGACATCTGATTCACTATTAAATTCTGACATTTCTTTTGAAGATGACGAACTTGACATGTCTTATGGTTCAGTAAAGGAAGTTTGTTCACAGAAATTACCTCAAAGCAAATTTCATGCCCTGTCTCTTCTTTCTTGCTTCTTGCGTAATAAATTCTCAGAAAGTACATGCAGAGATGTCATTACCACACTGAAAAGGACATTTTTCAATTTAGAAGATATATCGCAGCTAGATTATGATGAAATGCTGTCCCACATCGAAGGATCACCAATGAAAGAAATCCACTATTGTGTTGAGTGTGGAAAAACCTTTCCAGAAAATCTTGATGTATTTCGGTGTCCATCGCCCAACTGTAATGGACTGCTCTATAAAGGGCCCTTGTCTGGCCAACTTAAGAAGGGAAGGCATCCACTTCAATGTTTTGTAATGGCTGATGTGAAAAAGCAGCTGTGTGATCTACTGCAAACTGAAGGTAATAATATTGTAATTCACCTGTGGGTGTCCTAAAAGAATTTGTTTCAGATAATTGTGGAATTTACATTACTTTTTAGCTCTACTGGCCAAATGCCAGAGAGCTTATGTGATGGCATGGTACTGTCCGGCGTCGGTGTGTGCGTCTGTAGTCCGTAAACAATTGCTTGTGATAGAGGGCGTGAGTAGTCTTGCATTTTTAATGACGACTCATAACAAACTCAATAAAACCGAGTCTGCAATTTTCTCTATATGAATTGACTTTCTTGCTCTTGAAGGATCATCCTATTCACATAATTTAGATAGTTTCAAGTAGGCTATTTCTTGGTAAACTAGATTTACCGCTTCGTCTAGCATCAACACTGCTTGCTATGTTTTGAATTGTTAAATGGTTGTTGTCTAGGATCATCTCCATCCACATATCGCCCAACGTTCATTTGACCTTGACATAGTATGGACTTTTTCAAAATATAATATCAACGATGCCACCGGGGGCATAAGTGTTTATAGAACGCAGCGTTCTTGTTTCAAATAAGTTTGCATAAATATGCACTATATCAAGACGATGTGTCGCGTACAAAATTTATGTCAGTAGAGTCAAGGTCATTATTGTTTAATTAGAAAAAGTTTCTGCTCAATAACTTAACTTGAATCTGGAGTCACTAGGGTGGTGTTCAAGGCCACTGTAACTAAAAAAAAAAAAAAAAAAGTTTCCCCTCAATAACTTTAGTTCATGTGGATATTTTGACAGCACATTTTGTGTATTACAGGCTTAGATAATTGTGATGACCTAGCTTGGGATTTTGTCTGTGGTCACTAGGGTCAGGGTCAATTTCTCTTACTGAAAATAGAAAAAAATAGTTTCCTATTATTTAAAAGACATTATGTTCCTTGGGTAGACCTCTACCAAAGTTGTTCAAAGAATTTTGATATGTCAAAATTCATGGCTGCCAGGGGCAGGGCCAGTTTTCCTCATACAGCTATATAGAAAACTTCGAAAATCTTCTTCTCCAAAACTACTGATCCAATTTCAAAATAGGGGGCCAGGGGGAGGCCGTTTTTCCTTATACATCTATATCAAAAAGATTCTTTGCAATGTTTGTAACTCTTAAATTATGTGAGCGATATTTGACCATCATGCTTGTTTCTTTTTACAGGAATATGGGAAGAAATGGAGTTTAGAAAAAGTGCTGCATATGACAGGTCAGAATCTGGATCAAACCTCATAACAGATATAATGGATGGTTCTGCATATAGGGAAATGGTCAAAGACGGTGGATTCCTAGACACAAATAGGCATAACATTACGGCATTCTTCAACACGGATGGAGTCAATCTATATACTTCTTCTCGAATTCAGCTGTGGCCAATCTTTTTGGCAATCAATGAACTTAGCCCCTCAAAACGTTTTGCGAGAGATAATGTCCTGCTTGTTGGGTTATGGCAAGGGAAAGGGAAACCTCCATTTGAAGAATTCTTCAAGTTCTTTAGCCAACAAATCAATGAACTATATACAAATGGAGTTAAAATTCATATTGGAATGGAAGAACACACGGTTAAACTAGCTGTGCTTGGTGGGATTACTGATTTACCAGCAAAGGCTGAGGTTCATAACATGACATATTTCAATGGTGAACATGCCTGCATTACATGTGAAGATCCAGGGTTAACTGTTAAACAAGGAAAAGGAACTGCTAGATGTTTCCCCTATCGTCCTCAGGGAGCCAGGTACCCAAGTAGGACCCATGCGGATGTTGTGCATCACATGCAGATTGGAACGGCTAAGAAACGAAGTAAAGGTTTCAAGGGCACATCTGGACTTGTACATCTCCAAGATTATGACATTGTTAAAGGATCAGTGCCAGAATACATGCATGGGGTACTTCTTGGTGTAACAAAGGTTATTCTTGGTAAGTGGTTTTCTCCGTCAAACAGCCAGGAAAATTACTTCCTTGGCAGACATCTGAAAAAGATTTCTGAAAAGATGAAAAACATCAAGCCACCAGACTCTATAGAAAGACTTCCTCGTGATCTTGAAAAGAATTTTGCCCATTTCAAGGCAACAGAGCTTCAAACCTGGTTATTGTTTTACGCAACACCATGTGTGAAGGATTTTCTACCTGAAGAGTATATGGAGAATTTTACTTACCTTGCACATGGAATATATATTCTGCTCGGAGAGGAAATAAGTCCACTTGCTCTGTCCAAAGCCTCAGATTTACTAGATAAGTTTCATGCCTCCTTTGGAAGACTGTATGGGAATGGATCCTGTGGCCTCAATGTTCATAACATCGGGGTACACTTAGCGTCTTATGTCAAGTTATGGGGACCACTTTGGGGCTGGAGTTGTTTTCCTTACGAAGACTCTAATGCAGAACTTTTGCAGGCAGTACATGGAACAGGTATTGTTTTGAAACAAGTGCTCAACTACAAGAATGCCAGTGCATGCATTCGAAGGAAAGGTTTCAATGGGAAGAGGAAAACAACATGGAAAATAACTTTCGATGCTGCCAACTGTGACATTGCGGGTTCTCTAAAAAAACTTGACACCTTGGATGACACTCTGCGGCAACAGCTGGAAGAAGTTTATGGTGATATCGGTTCTTTGCACAAAGTTAACAGAATCATTGTAAATGATACAAAGTTCTATTCAGAACAGTACAGTAGAAAAGCAGAAGAGGGTCTGTAGTGTAATTCTGTTTGGAAATAATCAGATTGGTTCTGTGGAATATTTTGTCCTTTGTCATAACAATGTTTATGGAGTTGTTAGAACATTTACAGTGATTCTAAACGTAGCTCAAAATCTGCCTGATCACTTGGTTGCTGTGGAAAAAACAGACAATCGAGAGTTGGTAGATGTTGACAGTTTCAAGGCAATTCTAATGTACTTGAATACAAACTCTCAGAATTCATTGAGCTATGTTGCCAGGCTGCCAAACAGGTTTGGACATGCTGTGTTTAAATGAAAATTTGAAGATTTGTTTTGCCATCACTTAGTTGTTGCACACAGTAAAAAAAACAAGAATTGTAAGGTCTTTATGAGTCTTAGGTTATAAACTTTGTTCCATGCTCAACTCAAAAATATATGGACTCATAATCTCATTATAAAAAAAAAATGTCATGCAACATTTTACCTGAAATCATTATTAATCGTATTAATAATGATTTCAGGTAGAATGTTGCATGACATTTATTTTGTATTACGTATACTTTCAAATTTAAGGCAAAGTCAAGTGTTTGCACTTTCATTTGAGTTTTATTTTGAACCTTATCCGAGCCTTCTCTGCCCCTAGGTCTAGTGTCAGAGTAACTTCTATAGCGAAAAATGCGGGACTTTCCTCCCACTCGCGGGAGAGGAAACTTTACACCAATATAACGTTGTAAAAAATCATTTAATGAACAGTTCAACAATATACGTAATGTTATCAAAATATAATTTAACTGATCTAAAGCCAAAAAATTGTTTTGAACACTTCATATATGTTGTGGTCAAAGTTACAGCAAATGAGTATGACATAGATACATTTATAAATGAGGCATTTTATTTATTATATAAATCTGAATAGGATTGTCTATAACCAATTAAGAAATGCATCCATTTTTTGAACTTTGCATGGAGGTTTGAAATAAAAAACCTGATCACGTACTATGCAACCGCAAAGCGGTTTCATAGAATATGTGATCAGGTTTTTTATTTCATACCTCCATGCAAAGTTCAAAAAATCGATGCATTCCTTATACTTTAGGATGTTTACCAGCAAAATGACGTTGACGTCATCGCGCTTGCATTCTTTCATGTTATCATTATTGAAATCAAAAACATTGACCAACATTGGCCAATCACAGAAAGGCAATGGAGATGAAAACAAACAAAACTAAATTATAAAGTAATGGTTTATAAAACAAAAGTTAAAGAACAGAGAAGGCTCGGATTAATTTGAACCCTGGAAATTGTGTTTGAATATGAATTTGAGTTGAGCATGAAAAAGTGTTATAACTTCGGGCCTGGTGTTTTTGTGGTCATTCTGGTGTTCATGATATTAACTTTGGGAATGATTCAGTGAGGTACATTGTAAATAGACTATTATACTGCCAATTAGGTTTGTTCATGTTGCATTTAAGGTATTTATACAATAGACATGGATACATGATACTTGCACGTCTAATTTTAAAGCTTCAAATGACATTTATGACAAACTGTTTTTTGTAACTTGGCTTTTAAGTTTAACAAGAGGATCTCACAAAATCATTAGGTCTCTCAACAATTATGATCACTTTCAAGACATTCTGTGGTTGCTGAAGTACATCACATAAAGACATTGAAGGTTCTCACAATTTCAGTATTTCAAGAACAAATTTCATAAGAACGCATCAAGAGCTGGTGAAGTACTGAACATTAAAACTGATAAAAAAATAATCTTGAACTGCTCTTCCTTATTTAATAAAACTTTTTAAAACATTTCAGAGCAGCTGGTGCATTTGTTTAGTTCCTGAACTGTTCTTAAAATGTTCTATATATAAAACAAGAAATATTTAAGAACTTTTCAAGGCACAATCAATTCTAGTACTGTGAGTATAATCCACTAACAAGTTCTTGAAATGTTCTTAATCCATTCATTATTGTTTGTTTAATAAAGGAACCTTTCAAATTCTTGAAATGTTCTTAATGTGTTCACAAAACATTATAAGAACAATTCAAGAACATATCAAGTTCTTGACATGTTCTTAATGTGTTCACGTAACATTTTAAGAACAATTCAAGAACACTAAGTTCTTGACATGTTCTTAATGTGTTCATGGGACATATTAAGAACAATTCAAGAACTTATTATGTTCTTGACTTGTTCTTAAATTGTTCATAAAATAGTTCAAGAACTGTTCAAGAACTTAAGTTCTTGAATTTCTATTAAGATCTGTTCAAGCACAGTTCAAGAACTGTTCCCATCTGTTCAAGAACTATCAAGAACTGTTCTTGAAAACAGGAACTGCTTTTCGCAGGGGTAAGAACATGTGTACCAATTTTCATTTGAAAATGTTGAACGGTTTTTGAGTTAAGAGGTAAGGTAAAAGTTTTTGAACAACGACGACGACAACGACGCAGACGAAGTCGACGCCGCCACGGCTATCACAATAACTCATCTTTTTTTCTTTTAAAAACAGACGAGCTTAAAATCTCTATTCCAAAAATGTATTCAATGTCCTCCTTTCTTAGTAACTGGCTTTATGGACGACCTGGTGTCGGAACACTTCTGGTTGATGGCCTGCACCACATCGGCCTCCGATAGCTTTCGCCTTTGTTCAACACATTCTGAAAAATAATAACAAATAACATGAGTTGTACTACCTAGAATACATTCATTGTACTATACTTGAACATGCTGGAACCGTACTTTAAGAGTTTTGTGAACATTTGGAGAAATAGAGCATTTGATTCTTTTGAGCAAATGCTCCTTTTCTCAAAATGTACTCAAACATTACTTTTACATAGGGGTTAATATATAGAGGATCTTACATGAGTTGTCTATTGATATCAAGTTATATTAAACGAGTTCGGGAACATGTTATTAAACGAGCCTCTGGCGAGTTTAATAACATTTTCCAGAACGAGTTTAATAAAACTTGATATCAATTGACAACGAGTGTAAGATTCTTTTTATCACATGACAAAAAAACAATTAAAACATAAAATATAGCCATCCTTACAGCTAAACGCGCCGTCGTGCATGCTACCTTTTACGACGTCAATATGCATGCGCGATGACGTCAACGTCATCTTATATTAAACGTGTTACGTATAAGAAAATACGAACTCGTTATACTAACCCGGATATAAGCGACGTCATGTGATAAAAGGATATAGGATTAAGTCAAACATTCATGCTCTCAGATCAGACCTAATGATAGTAAAAAAAGTAAATTTTTGAAAGACAGATTTCGACAAATAAGTATATCTACGTGAGCGCGGACGAACCAGCGCTCACGGACAAAGTGGCAACTATATGCTCCCCAAAAAATTTGGGGGAGCAAAAAAAAGTAGTGTTCTGTAATACATTGGCCTTATTTAATAAAATTAAATGTTAAACAAAAGCTTGGTGTATTATCAAATCAATCTGGTAGCCATAGTTTTTAATACTGGTATTAATAAGGATATCCTTACTGATGATTGCGTCCACTATCTTTGAGTCCAGTGCAGGCCTTGTTTTGGTGCCTCTTGCAGAACTCCTGCCCAACGTCGCATCATCAAAGAAGACGTTGCACAGGAGTCTGGCCAACGCGGTCCCACTGCCCTTGGCTTTTCTTAGGCAGGCATCCATCTGGGGCACAGAAATCTGTACCCCATAGCCTTGAACCAGCTCAACCTCATTGCTGCTGGTCTGAAAATTTGAACAAGAATTCAACTATCAAATATTCAATTGCGTTGCAGCAGACAATATACTACATTTCAGTTTTGTGCGAACCGCTTTATATATAATTTTGCCAATTAAAGTATTATTTCACAATTTCCTAGTTACATGAGTTGCACATAAACCACCAACCAGTCTCAGATCAGAATGCAAACTACATATCCATTGTGACATTTTTGCCTGGGACTTCTGTTGTATAAAATTTAAAATGTGAGATGACCAACAATTGACAAATTTCAAATGAACACGTACATTAAATTGAAGTACATCTTTAAACTCTCAGAGACATACAATTTTGGCAAATCTTCACTCGAGACCCATTGTGAGAATTCAAGCTTAGACAATTTTGACAGTCATTGAATGCTTCATTAAAAATGAAGCATTATGGTCTGCACTATTTTACCAAAAAATGACATACTCTGATTTGCCCATTTGGTTTACTAACTGTAGAACACATGTGCAATCAGTTGCTGCATCATAAATGCATAAGATGATCCAAGTCCTCATTGTTTGCAAAGTCCAATGATTGGAAACTCATATAATGGGTCTCATTTGTACTTCATTACTCATTTAAGTTATAACCATTGGTTTGAAATTTCAAGCTAAGAAAATGTTCTTTCCCTTGCATTTAAGCAAGTCTGCCTTTAAAGTTGTACAATAAATCTTACAATTAATATCAAACAGATGTTAATCCCTCACCTGGTTTTCCACACTGGTATAAGCAGAATGCTCTGCTGCTGGATGATGAGGTTCAGGCACAGACTCTAAACACGGTTCTGGATCGAACAGTAGTGGGGCTTTTGGTTTTGGGACATATGTGTCTGATTGGTATGTGATTTGAGAGGGCATGAGTGCATTTACCTTTTCCTCTAAAGATTTAACTCTTTGCTGGAGTGATTGTATTTGAACCATGCATTTTGAACAGTCCATGGTAGAGGGTGACAATAGTTCCCCTGTGAGGGAATTGGCTAGGTATTCAGAAGCACTTCCATTACCATAGCCATTCCACAATCCAGATATGTCTGTGTTTGGGTAGTAGTTGGGCTGATTGATTGACATGGGCATGGTCAAATTGTAAGGTTGGTAATGTTGCTGCAAGTAGGGTGTTTGATGCTGGAAATTACTGTTGGCCTGTTGACTTTGAGTGGTGGGTGATGTAACTGCTGTAGTGGATGGAACTGTGGATGCCTGTTTGTAGTCCAATGTGGATTGTGTGGTGATTGATTGTTGAGAACGGTTAACCTTTGGACATTGAGTGGAAAGGGAATGAACTGCTGTAGTGGATGGATTAATGGATGCATGTTTATCGGATTGTGTGGTGGGGGAAGGAGTACTGTTCATGTGTAGTCTTTGAGTGGACGGGGACAAAGGAACTGTTGCTGTAGGGGGTGTTGATGCCGATTGTGTGGTGGGGGATGGTCGAAAAGATTCAGGGACAGAGCTAGATGCTGACCCACTATGCCTGTCCGTTTCAGAAACCGAGTTTTTGAGCATTCTAGCTGCCATCAGTTTTGAGGACTCCACCTCTGCAGCTTTCTTCTGCTTCTGCATTTGTTTGATTTCTGCAGCAGGATTTTCCTTTTTCTTTTCAATCCTTGCCTTTTTTGCTGGAACAGCTGGCTTGGAGGTCTTCTTTGGTGGCTTATCAGCTTGTGTTGGTTTGGTAGTCAGAACATCAGAATTGGGAACGGCTGTCAACACAAAATATGATTGATAATGTACAGGTGGGTATACTCCCATAATACGTCCGGTCATAAGAAAGGCGAATAAAAAGTTTGTGAAATTCCAATTTAAAAATTAAGGTTAAAGTTTCTTTACACTGTACTGTCTCTAGTTGAGCTTTGTCATTAAATGAAGTTTCGTGAAATTCTATCCAGTATTTTTCTAGTTATACTCCAGATAGCAAAACGAGTAACACGTACATGTATGTGAGTGTTTGGTTAAATAGAGTTATGGTTACCGTTTACTTCACTTCATTTTGCTTTACAGCTACATTGAAGTATTATAGAAGTATAACCAATAGTCCAGACGGATTCATACCCCCCCCCAACCCCCACCCTTGTTAAAAGGTGTGTGTGTGGGGGGGGTCATAATTTTAGTCAGTTGTCTAGAAACAGGTGCTAGGAACCATTATTTAAATAAATTGAATAATACATTAATATGTACCTGAACTTGAGCCCAAGTCTGCTATGATACCCATTCTCTCAAGGATTTCACTTGGTGACAGGCTGTCATCCTTGATAATCTCAGCAAACTTGACGCTGTCCTCTCCTAGTCTTTCCTTGTCATCTGGAAAATAAATACTTAAAAGTGTTGGCAATATTCAATATCAAATTGCTACTAGCCCTAATTAAGGATGGACATGTAAACATGTACATTAAATAAATCTGTGGAAATATTTCAGGTACTCTATATAAGTGGCAAATCGTGTTATCCATGTTTAGGCTGTCATTATTGACATAACTTGTAGGTATCCATGTTTATAGGCATGTTTATGCAATCACAAACAGTATTAGCTTTTTTTTTTAAATACCCCTGCCCACTCCCACCCACCCACCCAACTTACAGATCTACGATGCAAATCCCCCAGTGGTCATGTGAAAAGTAAAGATACAGTGCACTTTGCAGGTACGCCCTATTCACATGCTTGACTGTGCATGCAGACTGTGATTGTGATCCATTTTTGTGTATCTCTACGAATTCGTGAAATTTAACGCATTACTTTCACATATTATTTTATACATTGATATTATACTAAGCGGTTAAGTATACCGGTTTTCATTTATAAAAGGGGAACAAATGCTGGAAATGGTACCTTTCACGCTAACCACAACCGCCCGGTACTGTTTACCAGCGAATTTGGCAACAACAATGTCACCCGGTCTGTAGTCCTCCCCTTCCTTCCTTGGCCTTGCGATGGTTGACGTATTTTGTATAGTCCATTTCCTCTCGCCTACATACCAAAACAACAATGCGAAGAAGTGCCGTATGTTTTCTAGAGGATCCATGTTATTAGGGGTGTTATAGAACTAACTTTAAAGAAGAAAACGCAATGGCGATAGATTAGATATGGCCGTCGATAAGCTTTGAATATTCCGCGAAACTGTTGACCAATCAGATGCGTCTTTAGTGCAGCATCCGAGGTAGGATGCAGTCACAGAGCGATTGACCAATCAAAAGAAGTTTCTTAGAAGTGGGTCTTGGAATGCCGACAGTGTTGCATAACTCTAGTTTAATAAATAAATATATAAATCAGTTGGTAAACAATGCAACGAGTGTATGTCTCAGCCTTAATACAATTAATTTTTTTTTATAAAATATTGCTTTGATTTTTCGAAGACAAGAGCATCAATGGCACGATATGAAATTTCGGAAAAAATATCACGTGACTTACTGTTGGCGTTCGTCCCAAATCCGGTCGAAGACGCAATACGCACTGTATATATATTTGTTAGTCAGTTATCATACAGAACTCTTCACAATGTTTTAATATCGGTATTTGCTATATATGGGTAGACCCAAATGATTTATTTGTTTTAATGTCTCCAGATCCTAGTTAATCATCGACTGCCAAAAAATGAAATAAACAATAAAGGCACTTATTTTGGAACGGTCGATTTTAATATAATGTTGGGCTACTGTCGATTACCGAGATAAAATAAAAATCACTTCTCTTCTATGGATTGATAACCGTAGATATATTCTGAAATTTTAATTATTTAGGATCGTACATTTACCCGACCGTTTCAAATACAGATGGAATGTTGATTTTTTTACCATTTGAGCAAATGATCTGCGATTGAACAACACGTATTCCATTCACCAATTATACATGCAGGCCTGCCACACCTCGAAACTAGCTGTTTATTAGAAATTGTGAGAAATTGGTGTGTTTACAGATTTTATCAGTTCCCATTTTCTCCGTGTTTAAATTTGTAAAACATACGCACGGATCTTCTATCACACTGTAGCTAGACAATATTTACTCTAAGCGACCATAACCACTTTATTTTACAGCATATCTCATTAAATCACAGTTTTTAATACTACTACAATCAAAGCCTTTAAATTAGCCTACATATCTTAATCTTTAGATCTTGGAATCATTAATTTTTTCTCTAAATACCGAAAGTAACACATGTGTTTGATGACTTATGTTTCCGAAATTATGCATACGTCCATATCCCCCCATATCAGTCAGTATTGATAAATATTTGACCACATTGAGCGACTTGCATTTTTATAGATTGGCCGCGAGATTGTCCGGGGGCGAATAGGTGAAGCCTCGTTTTGGAAAACGTGGAGAAAATGGCCCCGAAATGAAAATACAGCGGTGGTTCTTGAGCGATTTTTTGTAAATTTCCGATCGAAGCTTTGATTATATAAAGGACAGTCAAGCATTACGTATACTCTGGTAAGTGATTTTACATGTGTTTTGTTTTCATCCCAAGTTTCTTGTTGCAAAACGGTCTTTCTCGTAGATAAAAACTGTGTTACAAACTAACAGTAACAAAGCTTAGTAGCTGGTTTTCTCGTACTCGCGGATATATTTAAGGACCAAATATTTGTCATGTAAACCAAATATTTGTCATGTAAACATCTTATTTCCAGCTCATCTATTCAGTATACTGACGTAGGTATATTGGTTGTTAAAACAAAACACAGGACAAATGAACTAATGGAAATGATTATTTGCCAAAACCGAAAGTAGCTCAATTTTTACTGGGGTCAAGTTATTTCGACAAATTATGACGGTGATGGTCGTTTCGCTAAATGACCGTTTCTGTAAATTGATTTTATATTGTTAACTGTTTGGATGTTTCGGCAAGTAAGCAATTTTATAGTAATTGTATGGCGAAGGTATATCACACCTCTTACGAATACAATAATGCTTATAATTACTGTGTAATGTGCACAGTCGGGTATGGTATAAACTGGTAGGGTTGTGGATAACTTAAGATTATGATTCACGTCGGGGAATTAGCTTTTAATATGCATATTTCCTCATGATTTTTGACATTTATTTGAATACAATTAAAAAAATAATATGGTAAGACAAGACGGTATGAATGAAGAAAAAACACATTTTAAGTTTATATTTATATATTACAAACAGAAACAACACATATCAACATGTAACAAATGCGCGTTGGAACTGATTCTACACAATTGTCAACGCAATTTCATAAAAGCCATGCGTTGCATGCGTATCATACATAAGAATCAAATAGCACATTTCATCTGTCCACACAAACAAACACAGTAATTATATCATTTATTGTATTTGTAAGGGGTGTGATATACCTCACCATACAATTACTATATAATTGCTTAATTGCCGAAACATTTAAACGGTTCAAACATCTAAATGGTTAACTATATAAAATCAATTTACCGAAACGACCGTAAATCATTTATGAGCGTACTAAGTGAACTAAAAAGGGAGAAGCATAATGAGTGATTTCTTACATAGAAATTCAACAGCATATTTACATTAAACTCAAGACACTTTAATTGATGTGTTGGTATTACCAGGTAAAAACGGACACCAATAATAGAAAAAAATGTAACATAATTTATTTATGCATTCGTTTCAGATGATGGCGAGTACACCAAAGAGGCAACGAGTGTCGAAGGGTTCATACAATCAGTATTTAAAGAGTCCAGATGGTATCAAGGATGCACCATCATCTTCCAGGAGAATGATACAACAGACACCTAGCGAACTTTTCAAAGTAAAAGGTATATAATTGTAGACTTCTTTGGATCTACACTTTTTTGCAATTTGTTATACTAATATAAGAATAAAAATTGTTTGCAATATCAGTGTTAAATTAGTGTCTACAGATTCAATATACACTGTTATTTTAATTTCAAATTATGAATCAATAGATTTTTTGTTTGTGTGGTTTAACATCACTTCCACAGTATTGCAGTCATTGCATGATGTCCGGCTAACCTAAGTGGAGGAAGAGCCGGCCAGAAACCCTGGGTAGAACCACTGACCTACCGCAAGCAAGCCGGAAGGCTTCCTCACATATAAATTTCTCACCCCTTGCTAGGCTCTAACCCACAGCGGTGAGAGACAAAGTGATTTAAAGTCGGAGAATCTAACCTCCCGGCCACGGCGGACCCTGAATTAATAAATAAATCACTGTTGTTAATCAACATCATGGCACGGGGTTCAGATGCATAAAAATCCTCTCACTAGGGTTTTTAGCTCATTGTGCTTTAAACACGTATCCGATCGACAAATCATGATTTTAATATCAAGCTATCAACAAAGGTATACCTTGTAAATGCATGCATTTATTATTTTGATTCTTATAATGATAAAGAACAGTTGGTGTTAAAGTGAAATGTTAAAATATTAATATAGTTTCTATCTCAGAAGTAAATGCTTACATTATTCAGTCAAAATGACATAATTAATGTGAGTCATTTTGTCTAGTATTTGTTAATTGCATAACAAACATGCTGATTTTATTATTTTGCAACTCTTTTGTAGCCCTAATCGCCTTTATGCGAGATTGCAAATAGTCTCATCTGAGATCAGCCTTTTTAAGGCAGAGACTGATCAAAGACTTCACTGTTTGTCATAGAAATAAGTATAAATGCTGTTTCTACTTAATATTTTGGCTTTACTGAAAATATTGGATCTAGAAGTTGTCGCAGATGTCATTAATTAAACTTTAAGGGTTATAGTGACAAGGCCAGCTATCATGTTAGAATTAATGATAAATAATGACAGCGTTGATATGCAAAAAAAACACACTAACACATGTTTCACTTGATAAATATTACTTGTCCCAGGATTTCTACAATTATCAAATGTTTGATTTTGATACATAAGTTATTATAAGTAACAGTAAGAATTAACATAAGTTTAAAAAACTGTCTTCAATTTTTAATGTAACTGAGATAACAAGTAATTGAATAACAGGACCGACATATAAATTTGACCTGGACAGCACTCACTTGCACACAGTGATTCGGTCAAATCGGTGTAAAACAGTGCCTGTGCACCCACACAAATAATATTGTGAATATAAAATACCATTATCCATGATGGTAAAATACCATTGTGTATGCTCCTGATAAGAACATATGGATCTTGAATATTCATTAGTGTTAAAAAGTCTGCTTACCTACATGTAGGTTGTTCAGATGCAGTTCAGAAACAAGAATGCACCATGTACTTTTAAAATTCTGCAGGATATTGTAACAGTAGACCCAGATCAGTTACTAAATTAAAAAATACGGCTTATTATAAGGTTTTCTCTGTTACGCCAGCAAGTCAAATAAACAGTTCACTTTCAAGTACTGATGACTGACAAACAGTGCAGATCCTGATCAGCTCTAAGGTGAAAGCTGATCTTGGTCAACACTGTTTGCGTTGCCCTATGGATAGGAATCTTATAGTGAACTCATAATCATGTAAGTGCTCTTGAACTAAAAAGGTTGTTTTCTTTTTCAGTTTCAAGTGAAAACAGATCACAGGCTGAGGTTAGTCCAGCAGAATCTGAAGACCAGGCAAATGCACAAGAAATCTTTCCTTTTGATGAAGGCAGTGCAACAATCAATGCTGAAGAAAGGGACTTTAGTGTGGAGGACAATTATGTAGAGGACCATTCAGACACCCATATTGAAGAAAATGAATTGACTGCCGAACAAGAAAGTGAAGAGAACATTGAAATCTCATTAACTAATAGTGAACGAGAAGATGAAGAATCATTAGCAGCCGAAACAGAAACTGAAATTGAGGAGGAGGAGGAGGAGAGTTTGATTAATGAAACAAAGACTGAGGAAAGTAGTAAAAACCTATTTTCTGGATCTAGATTGAGTGTGGGATCATTTATGGTGTTGCTTATTACATTTATTTTGAAATATTCCTTGACAGGAGAGGCTCTAAGTGACCTTTTGAAGTTATTTGATCTTATTTGCCCATCCGATAATATGTTGATCAAGTCTGTTGCCACATTCAAAAAGTGGTTTCACCATATAAAGCATCCACTGAAAGTCCATAAATATTGTAGTTTTTGTCATGTTATTATTAATGAAGCAGACTTTGTTACAAAAACTTGTCCAAATGAATTATGTAAGAAAGTCTTAGATGAATCTAACCTGTCACATTTTATTGAGATACCTATTGGCGAACAAATTAAGTCTTTCTTTGCCAGGCCTTCTTTTTTGTCCGACATAGAGTATCGCTTCAAACGTAAGAAAAAAGCATCATCTGCAATTGAAGACATTTATGACGGAGAAGTTTACAAAAATCTGTCTCAGACTGGAGGGTTTCTTGATCATCCTTACAATTTGTCTCTACTTTGGAATACTGATGGCATACCGTGCTTCAAATCTTCAAATATGTCTCTTTGGCCTTTATTTTTTCAAATAAATGAATTACAATTTAGCAAAAGGATAAATCCTGACAATATGATTCTTGGAGGACTTTGGTTTGGACCAAAAAAACCAAATATGATTTCATTTACTGAACCCTTTGTGAAAACACTTAAAGAATTAGAAACAAATGGTGTTAAAATCAATTTGAATTCAAAGTCTATTATTTGTAAAGTTGCTGTTATTGGTGGAACTGCAGATTTGCCAGCAAAAAGTATTGTTTGCAATACAATACAATTTAATGGCAAATATGGTTGTTCCAAATGCTTACAACCAGGAGAAACTTGCAAAACTAGTCTTCGGGGACATTGCCACATATTTCCATTTAAAGAAGACAATCCTCGTGGTCCAAGCCGAACTCACAGCCAGTATCTGGAAGATGTAGATAATTCTGTGAAGAATAATGTCATAAGTCAAGGGATAAAAGGGCCATCCTTTTTACAGTGTCTTTCCTATTATGACCTAGTAAAAGGAACATGCATTGATTATATGCATGGTGTTTTACTCGGGGTAACGAAACTTCTTATGTCATTATGGTTTTTAGCAGAGCACAGTGGGGCAGACTTCTCTTTGACCCCATATGTTGGCTTAGTTGATAAGCGCTTGAGTTGTTTAAAACCTCCAAATAACATATCCAGATTACCAAGGTCCATTAGAGAACATTTGAAATATTGGAAAGCATCAGAATTTAGATCCTGGATGTTATACTATTCACTTCCTGTATTAAGAGATTTGCAAGGAGAAGAATTCTTCCAACATTATTTACTTTTTGTGAATGCTATGTATATTTTGCTTCAAGATAGTATAGCCCCTTCAGATCTGGACAAAGCTGACCATTTGCTGACTCATTTTAACTGTCTATTTGCATCTTTGTATGGCCCAAGGTATGTGACATGCAATGTTCATCAGCTTTTACATCTTCCAGAAATGGTTCGTCAAATGGGTCCAATGTGGGCATATTCATGTTTCTCATTTGAAAATGCAAATGGTAGTGTTTTAAAATTCTTCAATGGCACACAGAATGTCGATTTTCAAATTGTAGAAACTGTTAATATTATGCAAATTTTGCCAAAACTTCGAATGCAATTTCTCAAACCAAATTCACCAGAGGATATTTTATACCAGACTGTGAAAGGAATTGTTGAAAGAAATGATCTTCAGCTGCAAGACAATATATATATGGTTGGGAGTTCAGGGAAGAGAAAATTAGATTTGAATGAATTAGAAGCTGTTTCACAATTTCTTGGCCATATTCCAGAGAATTATGTTACATTTAACAGAATTAGAATTGGCAATGAAATTTTTCACTCAAAAAGTTACTTGAGAGTTCAAGCCAGAAACAGTTACACAATTGCTTGCAGAAAGCTAGATGGAGGAAGACATGTATGTCAGGTTGCATTTTACATACAGCTGTATCTTTTCTGTGAAGTGCATCCTGATCTGAGATCTTCTTGTAAGTGCAATTCAATTAATCTTGCTGTTGTAAACTTACTCAAAGCACATTCAGATGAAAATTTGCGCACTTTGGCAAAGGATAAATTAAGTTGTGCTGATGTTGCATATATTGATGTTTTGCACCAGGCTTGTAATGATTTTATTGTTGTTCCACTTGATAAGATCCTGTACAAGTGTGTGTTTATAGAAATGAAGGACAGAAAAGATGCCGTTTATGCTTGCAAAATGCCAAATTATATTGAAAAAGACTGAAGATTATCTCATCCAGTACAAGTTTTTCTAGATGCCAGTTAAACAGCACTGGCTATTATTACATCTCTCCACATCCGAGTCTGCAAACACTGTTTGAATATTTCCTGACTTATCTAGCTCACTGCAAGCAAAAGTACAACAGTAAAACACATCGATTATATAGACCATAACGATGTTTATTGTGTTGTATTTAATACAGGTTAAATATCAAAGTGTACAGGAATATTTGTCACATTCAGTGACTATTCTAGTTTCATGTCTGGAGATTAATATTAACATTAAATTAGGTTATTTTAATTCCAAATTCATGTATCCTTAATATTGTATACACTAATACCTGGTTTTACAATAAAATGCCACACACTATATTGCCAACTGTTTATTTTTAATACCCTAGATAACATGCATATATAAAGTGTTGATACTTTGTCATTGTGCTTCTCATGCAATGACTAAAAAAAAGTCAGAAAGTTACAACTTTTTTATTTTAAGCATTTTTTATCTTGTTAGATAGGTATTAAAATTCTGAAAATTTTGATACCCATTGATATAGAGTTGAAAGTATCCATTGACGATAACTGATTTTTTTCTATAAATTCCATAATTATTGGACTTAACTTTTTTCAAGCCAGAAACTATCTGACTAAACAGACTAAGTCCTCACTTATTATCAACAGACATGAAAAGCTTCATCCTTATAACTGGCTTACTCGATTTTTCTTATTTCACCACTACTTATAAGTCACTTATAAGTCACTTATAAGTTGAACGTCTAGAAACTTACAAGTCACTTGTACTTATAACTGGCTTATATGATATTTTTGTCAACTTATAAGTGACTTATAAGCGGCTTATAAGTTACTTATAACTCGCTTATAGATCACTTATAAGTGACTTATAAGTTGCTGTAAGTCTGTTTGGTAGGGGATCTTGTCCTTCTTTGGTATTCTGCCAAGAACGATGTGCAATTCAAAATGGTGCAGAACTGCTGCCTTCTTCCTTTCCGTCCATGGCTATTTCTTTCCTTTTAAAAGGAGATATTTAGCGGAAACAAATTTGACCTTTACGGCCTGTGACCAGGACCTTTGACCCAGTGACCCCAATTCGAGCAGAAATTGTCAATAAATTTTAATGATTAGAATTTTCATACACACATGATTAATGCATACTTAAATTATTTGATTCAATTAACGGCTTCAACATCAATTATCCGACAGCAAAATTATAACTTAGATTAAAAGGATTAAATTTTATTGCCATATAAATTATCGTTGTGCTGCTCACTCCAAATGAATCAACCTGTAGTAAATCCAAGTGTGATACATTATAAAGAGAACAATGCGATAAATTATTTGCCAACATAATGATAACTATAAATCAATCACTTAAATTACCGGAAAACTTCAAAATCTAAGTAAATTTTAATTATATTTAAATAAGAATTTTGTCACAAAGACTTAAAATTAGACCATTGCTGAAAATGACAATTGGCTCCAGATAATATTGTTCACTGTTTTATTTGTTGATGATTAACGCAATTCACAGTCATTTTATATGGCTGCGGACCTCTAATGCTCACAGGTTTTTTTATGCCCCCTGAAAGGGTGGCATATAGAAGTTGGACCGTCTGTCTGTCTTGTCTGTCCATCAGTCAATCAGTCCATCCCCAAACACCGTTTCCGATCAATAACTTGAGAACACTTGGGCTCAGGAACCTAAAACTTGATACGATTGTTGGTCATGAACAGTAGATGAACCCTATTGATTTTGAGGTCAGTGGGTCAAAGGTCAAGGTCAGTGTGACCTTTAGCTGAAAAAAGCTTTCCGATCAATAACTTGAGAAGGCTTGGACCCAGGGACCTCAAACTTCATAGACTGATTGGTAATGACCAGCAGATGAACCCTATTGATTTTGAGGTCAAAGGTCAAGGTCAGTGTGACCTTCAGCTGAAAAACGGTTTCCGATCCATAACCTGAGAACGCTTGCACCCAGGGACCTCAAACTTTGGTAGGCTGGTTGTGGCTGTGAGTTTATCTTGGGATGATGGAGTGTTGCAAACTATTTTCAAGTTGCCGTGACCTTGTCCTTGACCTTTGACCTCTTATGATGGTGGATAAGTCTCAAGGCAATAGCTGTACCCATAAGAAAGAAAAAGGACCTGGACAAAAGATTTGACCAAGATGTGCAAATGCTAACGCCAACCAGGTGACAACAATAGCTATTAAGTTTTGTTTTTAAAAAATTGGCGATCAGATCAGATAAAAATGTTTTTACCTGATATGTCTGTATCTTCAAGTTTCTTTCCCTTGAACTTGCTCATCATGTTTAGGTCTTGGAACAAGAAACAGATTACTAAGTTGAACTCGTTCAATAAGACCAGATATGTGTTGGTAGTGGGTCTTGCGAACTTTGGCAGAATGTCCCAAATGTCAACAAAGCCAGTCAATTTGGTATTTGTCAAGATTCATCATGTTTGAATGACAAAAAAATAATAGCATGTCAAAGAAATGGTCCGCCTTAACCCTTCTCCAATACAATCGTCAATATCCATATTTTCAAAAAATGTTTGTTCGTTTGTGTTGGGTTTACCGTCGCTTCAAAAGTATTTCAATATTTTTATGATGTCCTGCTAATTACAGGTGGAGGAAGACCCCAGGCACATGTCTCCACATGCACAAACAGATGCCTGGTTGTACCACCAACCCACCGCAAGCCAGTCAGAAGGATTCCTCACCATGAAGTTTTCGCGTCTGGCGTGGTTGGAATCCAGAGCAGAGAAGGGCATGTGGTTGAGAGAACACTTACCACTGAGGCCCTGCAAAAAGTGTAGACCCATATAACTCAGTCTCATGACTGACTAGCATAAATACTTGAAGAAAAAACAGTTGACAGGATTTAATTTTTTTTTGACCCTCTAAGGATTTTACTGACCCTCTATAGAAAATTAATAGGGTCACCACGTGACAGCTTTTAGCCAATGAAATTCTTAGAATGTTGTGGGAGACGAAAAAAAGTTTCTCGTCTACCTGGGAAAGAGTTGCTGTATATTTCCTCATGTTGACACTTGTGATTCTTCCGGGTGCAGACAGTCCCAACCGACAATTTTAAATATGGCGCCGAAAGAGTTAAAACATAACACTCTTAAATTAGATTCATTTCTGGATTTTCCCACCCACACAGACAACATCCAAAAGCAATAAAGTCCAAAACAGCGTAACTTCCACTAACTTCCAAAAGAAAAAATAATTCACTAGTGATTATTGACCCGTGAATAAAGCAAAATAAATGGGCGACGTCACGCGAAAAGGGGCACTCGGACATATAAAAAAAGTGCTGACTCGGCTCTTTTTCAGCGCTATTA